>JAAAKE020124793.1:0-15016 GCA_010014785.2 Anisolabis maritima
AAAACCAGGCCCTGACTGGGATCATATTTATCACACGTCACTTTACAACCGCCAGGTTTATCAAACATAATATGATAGTTTATAATCAGAAAAAAAAAAAATTGTGTTCAAAATTTTTATTTATATACCTATTTTCTTCCTCCGAAGGCCTAAATGTTTTGACTCTGGCAATAAATATTAAATTGAAACAAAACAAAATATATTATATATATATTTATATTAATAATAAATATATTATATATATTTTGTTTTGTCAATTTTACTTCTAAAGGAAAAAAGTTTGAAAATAATTTTTATTACCCTTCACCATATGAGTCATTCATTATCAGATCTACAAACGTGAGTTAGACCTAGTTAGAGCCGAACTGTCCATACTTGTATATTTTGTCGCTAAGAATAAACTAATTTTTTGATATTTCGCAATAAGCAAATAAAAGGAATACTTTCTTCCCCGACTTCAAAAAGAAATTGGTAGGCCAAAAAACAATTCAAGTCGATTTATGAATCTTTTTTGTAAAAATATTTAAAAGCCTTAAATATCACGTCTAAATATATAAATATATGAACTCTAAGATGATATAATTTACGACCGGCTCAAAATGCCATCGGCCCACTTAGCGTACTTCTGGTTTGCCAGAAGTCCGTGCTTGATCAAAACATGATATTGATCTCCAATAAGGATCCTGAAATAATTTACTTTCAATCAATTCATTAATTCCTTTATTGCTTTCAATAAATAAATAAGTTTTTGAAACCTATGATTTCTTTTTTGTAAATTATCGTCTAGATTCAATTAAGATTTTTAAGCAACTATTGTAACAAAATTTATTTCAAAATGTTTCTAATGCAATACATTTCTGATTCATTTTTTCGAGAGTTAGGAAACTTTTCGGTTACTAAATTTCGTTTCATAAAATGACTGATTTAACATTATTTATAAATTTTTTTTTATATTTCACAAATTTTTAGGCCTTATACATTTTTCAATCCAAGCTGTAAATAGTAATATTTTGTCATCTTTTTATTGATAAAACCTTAATGATACATAAAAATAGTTATCAAGAACATCTACTAATTTTTAAATATAATTGCTCAGATATTTCAAAATTGAATGATTTCCTTGTATACCTTTAGTAATATATCATGATACGACTATTAACACCGATTTATAGTTAATCTTAATTATTCTTTTTTGAATTAGAATATTTATCTCGTCTCATTATTTTTATAATAACATGGGATTATAATATAAGTATTTCTACTAGTAAACAAATGAAAGAAATACACTCAACAACAAAAAACCGGACACATATTTTTTTAGTTAAAATTAAGTATTTAAATAGAAACTTTAAACTCTTATTTCTGTTTAATGAATTAATTTTATTATAACTAAATGTAATGGTTCAAAATTATTAGTCATCAAATGTCAAGGCGTTCTTTGACAATAATTAACTTTATTGGTCAGCCGAACAACTGTTTTATTCACAGATGAGACCCATATCATTCTGACGATAGGAGTGTAGTGTCGACAAAGGGAGAATTTAGCTGCTTATGAAGTTCTGGAATCAGAGCTATTCAAAGAACTTCAGGTATAGGGTGGCATTTAACATTAATGCGAAATCATTTTCATGAAAATAGAACTTTAACCGCAGAGAGAAACACAGAAGAAATTCTTGTCCCGTTGCGGCTTTAATTGGTAATAACTTTTTATTAATGCAAGATAATTGACGCCCTCATAGCGCTAGAGTTGTCAACACTTGACCTAAATTAAGCTAAAATCACAAAATTAAAATGGCCAGCACGTTTTCCAGATATAAATCCGATAGAACATTTATGGGATATGTTAAAGGGACACTTTAGAAGTTCTTTGGCTCCAGTGGATTTGGACCAACTTAAAGTTGCTATTCGAGATATCATTTTTCTGAAATGGTCCAGCAGGCTAATTATCTCTATGCCAAGAAGAGTTAGAGCATTGTTCTATCTTTCCGGTTTTTGGTTGAATTTCCAATAATTTCTTTTCTTTTTTAGTCATGTTACAGCGTGTATCTTGGCGACGCTCAAGGCACTCAAGAATTATTAAACGAACGTTTCGATTATATTATGTTTACTGGCTCAACATCTATCGGGCGTTTGGTTCGAGAAGCATCGAATAAATACCTCACTCCAGTCACTCTTGAGTTGGGAGGAAAGAGGTATGAATTATTTATGTTTTTTTTTTATTTTATTATAAAAAATACCTTTTTATAACCTTGACTCTTTCATTCGTCTTGGACTTCAAACTTTGAAGACATTAAATAAATAACAAAATTAATTATTAACATTTTGATAAAATAATAAAAAAAATATTAATTACATGCTTTTCTTAATATTTTTCATTGCGGAATTATAATTTCTCAAATTTATTTTTTAATATTGGCATATTTTCATTTTAATATTTATAGCCAAGAGCTAGTGAATGTGGTGCTCTCAATAGTTACAATTTCGATTTTCAATAATATAAAGTGAGAAAATTTCTTGAAATTTAAAAAAATATAAATTCTATAAACATGAAATTTTGTCATTACCATTATTAATTGTCTCTTGATTTTTCAGTCCTACATATATCGATGCGACTGCGGATTTAGATATGGCTGTACGCCGAATTCTCTGGGGCAAATGTCTTAATTCAGGTCAAACATGTATTGCCCCTGATTATGTACTCTGTTCAAAAACAGTGGAAAAAGATTTTATTGCGAAATCCAAAGAGGTTTTAGCAGAATGGTTTGGATCAAATATTCAAGAATCACCGGATTTGTGTAGAATCGTCAACGATCGGCACTTTAAGTTAGTAAATATTTTATCTATTAAAAAAAAATTCCATTATCTTAAAAAACATACACCCAATTCTTTTTTAAATGTTTTTTTTTTTTTTAAGATTGCATTCTATTTTTATAAAAATTATCTTTTAAAAAGTATTATGTAATTTTATTTAATTTTCTTTATTTGGTTTAGTGCTTTATATTAGCTCAAATTTTTACTTAACCAGAATCAGAGTCGTGTACAGAGGGTAGAGGGGGTTATTACACACCCCCCCCCCCCCCCCCCCCCCCCCCCTTTTTTTTTTTTTTTTTTTTTTTTTTTTTTTTTTTTTTTTTAGCCAAAATTTTTATTTAACAAAAACCAGGGGCGTGTACAGGGGGGAGGGGGGGTTTTTCCCCCCCCCCCCCCCCCGCTTGATTTTTTTTAAATTTTATTTTAAGTTTTTCTTCGGCTATCCATATAGACGATAAACCGTACAATTATATTGCGACCTCATGATTTAGATTCGGATTCAAATAGGCATTAATGATTTAAAGCTCGATACTCTCCTGTCGGGAATTATTATTATTATTACTAGGATTTATGAGAGGAATGGTGATATTTAGATCCTCCCTTTATAAATTTGAAAAAAAAAAAGTCAAAACAAAATTTAAAAAAAACATGAAAATAAGAAAAATCTCATTTCCCTTTAAAACTTAATAAATCACTTTGATAATTATATCTAAATTAATTTGAGATAAGTTGTTTCTGTTTACAGTGTAGAAGACGAAAAAGGATTGGGCAGCCAGGAGAAAAATAAAACAATATTTTCTTGTGCAAGCCGCGCATTCCTTAAAATCAAAAATTGTGGGTACGACCTGCACCCCAAACGATGACCGAAAAAATATTGATAATAAGCATTTTATTTTTCACCTGACTACACAATCCTTTTTCGTTTTCTACAAAATTAATTCTGATAATTTTTCAAACTTTTCCAAATTTTTTTTATAGGCGACTTATCGGGCTAATCAAATCAACATCTGGTAAAGTAGCTCTCGGAGGAAATTTCGATGCTGAGGATCTTTTTATTGAACCTACTTTGCTTGTTGACGTGAATCCTACTGATTCTGTGTTACAAGAGGAGATTTTTGGTCCCATTTTGCCTTTTATTAACGTGGATAGTGCATACGATGCAATCAAATTTATTAATAGCAGGTAATTTTAAGCTAACACTAATAACACTAATAGAACATCGTTTTAATAGGGGATTTTTATTTCAATTAAATCATCACAAAATAGAAGGGAGAGGAATATATATGACTCTAGGTAAAATACGAATAAATTAAAAATTTCAAGGCTCGTTATTTATTTTAACATCATCTGGCCTTACCATCTTGTAATTTTATGTCGATAACAAATGAAAGAAACTTATGGTAGCTATTCAACCGAATTTATACTCATATTTCTCACGAGCGTAAGGAGTGATGATGCTAAATTAAATAACGACATTGGCAATTTATTTTATCTGTCAAATATATTCCTTCACTTTCTTTGAATCGCCAAATGGAGTCCTTCATCACAAAATAATTATTTCTTGATTTTTTAAAATATTTTTGTAATAAAAATTTTATAGAGCTATAAATGGAAATACAAAAGCTGATTTCATTCTCGGAGTCTCAAGATTAAAAATATTTTCTTATTGATAAATAAGTTAATTATCAATGTTAATTTCTCTTTATTTTTCTCAATTATTTTGTATGTAATGTCTTGTAATCATTTATTTTTCAGCTTTCTTATATCTATTACATAATATTCAAATATTTTGATGTTTTGATATACTTAGAAACACTGATCATTTAAAATTTTTAAAAATACTAATCATACCTCATTTAATTTTATTTATACCTTTCCATTGGAGAGCATACATTATAATAATTTTTAATCTTTTTTTTTCATCATTCATTCTTCTCATCATCAATTTCAGTCTCCCTGATCCGCTCGCTCTTTACGTTTTTACTCGAAATGGGGATACACAGAAGCTGTTTGCAACGGAGGCAAGGAGCGGATCTCTCTGCATAAACGATACCATCATGCATTTTTGTGGTATACATTTTTGACCCCCTTTTTCTATTCATGTTGGTTTAAGGGTTATTTCGACTTGGTATTGATCATTGTTCTTAATTAATAAATAATTATTTTTTAAGTTTGTACATCAATATGTATTTTTTGAATGAAAGAAGTGTGCAGGGCTTTTTTTAGTTCAAAAATAAAACAAAATTTATTATAAATTTTATTTAATCATTAAAATTCTTAAACCAGGAGATTTATATATTTTGTATTATTTCTGGATTGAAAAAGGCCTTTCACACTTTTTTTTCATTGCAAACATAATCCGGGTGAGTGCATTTATCTATATATTTTTCGGAAGATACAACCTCTGATGCCTGAAATAATCACATAAATACAATTATCAAATAGATACTTCCAGAAATTAATTTGAAGAAAGTAAAAAATATTTAAAACGAAAAATTCAAGTGATTATGATTTGTTTAAATCATGTTTGAGAACTAGCGCAACCATTAAATCATAATAAGAGAAAAAGTTATTAGAATGTTTTTTATCAATATAATTGGCCAAATATTTGCTACTCAAATATCTATTTGATAATTAACATTGTAAATATAATAAAATATTAAAATCTGGGCATGTTAGAGGAATATATTTTCTTTGTAAATATCTCTCTTTTTTTTTATTTAAACAGGAAAACGGATATGAAGATGTGAATTATATTGGATATCATTTTCTTCATTTCATTATCTTCATTTTTTCCCCTTCGGTGTGGGTTGTAAATATTTTCACCTTTTTTTTTCATTCTTCAGTTTCATAATAGGTGGAGGTTGTTGATAATATGTTATTTGATAGATTTAATAAATTCCTTGAGTTTATCCAAAATCCATTTTATGTTTTATCCGGTTGGTGCAGGGAGAAGCCTCTAGCATTGTACATATTTTCCAAGAACCAGCATGATAGTGATTTGATGGTGGATAACATCCCAGCTGGTGGAGTCTGCGTCAATGATACAATCATGCATGCTGCAGGTGAGAGCTTGGACATTTTTCAGATTTAGACGAAAAATTTTACTTGTTAAATAAAAATTCTAGTTCCATGTTCTTTTGATATAAAATTTTATATATTATGTACATAATTAAATTTGTAATCCTGTCCCTTGGTGGTAGAGCTATTACTTTATTATCTAATGGTCAATAATATTTATTTAAATTATATTGCCTACCATTTGATTTAAATGAATTCTAAATAGTCTCAAATGCAAAAAAGTCTTTAAAAAATTAATTTCTTTGAATTGCTTTCTATTTATTTGCTCATTTTATTAGCTATACTTATATCTTTAAGTGCGGGTTGTGAGATCTGTTCAAAATGAGCGCGAGAAGTTGCAAATGTTTTTTTTTTTTGTAATTAATGTTTTATATATTTATTAAATATGTTAAGTTGCTAAATTTAACTTTGGTCCCTGATTAAAAATATTTAGGTGAGGGTCATAAAAATACACTGCTAATATCAGATTCATAATATATTCAAATCGTTCTGCTAAGTCCAAAATTATTATACCCATTCTACAATTCTGAAAGCCGCCTTCACTATTATATTTTAAATCACTCACATTGATCTCTGGTAGAAGGAAAAGACGAATTAACGACATACCTCTCTATATTTCTGAGAGTGAAATAAAATAATGGTGAGCATATCTACGACTAAAAATTAAAGAGACCAATTATTTCCACTTAACATCAACATCACAAAAATATCCTTATTTTTTTTTTTAGAGTAGATCTAGATATTTCTAGAAATACAATTTATCATATTTTCGATAAAAAGAAAATTTTTTGTTTAATTTCAAATTATTATAAATATCATTTTTGATTAATTTTATCTTAATAAGTTATAGATCGATTGAGTGAAAAAAGAAAGGATATTTAATTTTATATTCAAAGTTTTAATAAGGAATAGAGACCAATTTCAATGACTTTGAAATTTGTTTATATAGTCGATTCACTGCCTTTTGGAGGAGTCGGATACAGTGGAATGGGAGCTTATCATGGAGTTCATTCTTTTGATACCTTCACCCATAAGAAAGGAGTTCTTATCAAATCCTTCAATCCCATTTTGGAGAAAATGTCTTCGTAAGTTTTAATTCGTATTGTTTGATGAAAGGAATGAAATTAAGTACGGTTTGTTGTTTTTATTTTTTAGGGTACGATACCCACCATACACGGAATCCAATCTGGAAAAATTGGGGAACTTGGTAAAATATCGTAAGCCCATTCCGAAAATTCCCTTCAAAGTGCTCGCCCATCTGATAACCTTTGGTCTAGGAATCGCAGCCGTCTTCGCATTTCGAGCTATAGCCTATTCTAAGGTACATATCAAGTAGCAACAGCTGATACTTGTTTTTTGTACGATAAAAAGTGTCAACTTTTTGAAAGATTAATCTTAATTATTTGTCTCTTGGTTGGTATAAGAGGTAGTTTTTTATTTGGAGACCAATAATTGAGAAGGAATGTGGAAAAATATCTGGTGTTGGTTTTTAGATATTCGCTCTTCTATAATTTAACTGAATTTACATTTTTAAAATTAGAAAAATTATGTTTTTTTAAACAACCCTCCTCAAGTAAAAAATATTCAGATTTTAAATTATAGAAATGCTAATTTTTATATAATAATTTTTAAAGTTTAATTTATTTAACCATATCTAGAAATATAGAAAAAAATCTTATAATTTAAACAATTTTTTTATAGAAAATATTGAAAAATTATGATAAAAACAAAATATATCATTAATAGAAAACTTTTGCGTATTGCGACGCTTAGCGTTTTGACGTGATATTAAAACAGGAAAAAATTTTCTTTCTAATTTATTTGAATTTGTATTTTATATGTATTATCAACAATAGAATAATCAATTTTCTCAAATTTTTATTTGATCATTTATTCAGGTCTTCAAATTGAAATTCATTAATTAAATTCACCTAAATTTTCTAAGCTCCCTTATAGTCATGTACCTTGAATTTTTTTTCTCAGTGTGGGGGTGAAGGGAGTAATTGGATATACAAAAATGTAGTTGGACCCTTAATCCAACTTTGTTTGGAAGATAAGTATTTCTAATTTCTAATAATAATCACAAACACAGCAATTTAACAGGATTTTGAAGAAAAACTAAAAAATTGATTCTCGAATAATTTTTCAAGAAAAAAAAATTCGGTTTGAAGCCCTGATTTTAAATATAAAAGATGCTTTATGCAATATTTTTTTACCAAAGATGATTTATATACAGAGCCGCCTAAACTAGTCGGATCTCCCGACAAATTGTAAAGATTTCATTTCCCTGGCGGCATTATTTTTATTAATTTATTATTTATATATATAAATAAATAATAAATAATAAAAAAATTAATCCTTTTCCTTTTTATAGCTATTATTATTTTAAAAATTGTGTTTCTTCTTAGTCTCTTGGAAAATGGCGATCCCGGATGCCCTGGTTATTGGTTTTGCTTCTAAACAATTGGGAAAAAATAAAATCCTACTTAAAATTCCCATATAAAGATAAGAATTTAACAAATTAAAATAATATTTTGTGTGATAAAAATAAAATAATTAAAATTACATGTATTTTAAATAAAAATTAAACTTGTTTGTATTTGATAATTATCACAATTTAAATTTATTTTTATACCAAGACTGACTTAGAACTTTCTTATTCTTTTTGTCATTATTCTTTGTTATTTTCTTTATATAAATAAATAACAACAAGAATATTTGTTTTTTACTTTTAGTTATTTGCCCTAAACTTATTAAATTTATTTTTGAAGTTTTTTCTAATTTTAGAAAAATTAGATTCTCCTCTTACAAGGGTCATTAATTGATAAATTATTTAAAAAAATGTAAAAAAGGACTTTTTGCTGGTTGGTTGAGAAAAAAGTGAATAATGACCCGATTTTCGTCTAGTTTCATAATCAACTTATTCACTTTATTTAAGCTTTTATCTTTATTTAACTTATGGTTTGATCCCTTCCCTACGTAACTAACTAAGAACCCCTAGTCTCTAGTTTTTACAGTAGGGAATGCAAAACCAAATTTCAACCAAGGATAAAATTAAAATAAAGTGCTAAATTTGATTATTAATCCCCAATATAAATAATTAACGAAGACCAGATTCACTAATTAATTTAAGGAAAAGTTTCATTATACGATATAACCTTCTATGTAAAATAAAAAATAATTCAATTAGTGAATATTGAATAAATTTAAGATAAAGCCAACCACTATAGGAGTATAATTTAATTTTGGTGGGAGAATCAAAATCATTACAAAATAAAATATTTATATTTTTTACAAATTAATTTAATCGCAATATCTTAAATTTATTAATAAATCTTTGAAAAGAAGAAAGAAATATTAAATAGTACAAGAAATTTTTGTCAGGATCCGCTTTTAAGGGACGCCACAAATCAACATTAAAAGGGGACATGAATGAAAAAAGTGAGAAACACTGTTAATATAATTATATTAAACGTTAAATTTTGAACTCACCAATGTTGGTCTGTCTGAAAAGTTAGGTACTTTGAGGAAGGAGTAGGATGCACAGTGATACTTGAGATGGATTATAGGGACCACTCTTGGTTAAAAATCTGAAAATAAAGAGAATGGTTGATTATATAGAAATACATTTCCAGGTTTAATGGAGGCAAGAATTTGGTTGGCTCTTCATTCTGATAAAAATTTATTTAAAATTATATAAATAAATTTAAATATACAATTTATTGTATGTCTAATATATGTTCTAATAGCCTTTGACTATGATAGACAAAAACTCAATTTCTCACTGTGATCATTTGGGCATGATTTATTTAATTATCAATACATATTAATTAGAATGAAATCCATTCTCTGTCGTTTTGATTTTCAGACTGGCGATTCTGAGTAGACATCTTTTCTCTCGTCTTACTGCTTCTCTTCCTTATTTCTACATAACTTTTTTTTCTTTTTTATAAGCATTGAGGTAATATTAAAATAGTTTTTCTTTTTGTTTAATGGAAAATGTGATATACTAGCAATTTTTTTTATATACATTATTATTTTTACATATATATATAGTATATTTGAATTTTTTTAATTAGCTTTTTTGTATTCATTTGAATTATCTAGAATGAATTTAATTTATAAAAAATACTAAAAGGCGCATTTGAGTGTTTTGAAATAAGTGCCTAAAAATATATATATTTTTCTTTTAAATTGTAGGCTATTTATTCCTACATTAAATTAAATTGAAAATAATGGCTGTAGAAGGCTAAAAGAGGGAGGCAATCGATGTACAAAAATTATTTACTTATGTACTTGATTATGAAATCAAGGTATATTTTTTCAACTATATAAGAAAAAATAATTCAAGAAAAATCTTTTATGTAATTTCTCATAAGCTTATAAGATTATTTCTGATAGAATTTTTTATATTAGTGAAACCCTTTTTTTAACGGACTTATGATGTTCATAAGATGGCCGGATTTAGCCAAAACTTTGGTAAATGAAAGGTAGATTCGTGAATTAGCTATCTTCCTTTTTTACTCCAATAATAATATAATTTTATAAGGACTTTAGATTTATTTAGGAGTTTATTCAAGCTAATTTTTTTTTCCATTAACTATGAGATGAATACTATATTTTATTTACTTTTAAGGTCGTCAAAAAGAAAGTTTGCATATTATTTTAAAATGTATCATTTTCCACACATATTTTTTATCAAATGAATTAGTGAAATTTGTTTAATTGCCATAAAATCAAAATATATTTTAAAACTATTTTTGATATTTGTGTATATATATATATATATATTTTTTTTTTTTTTTTGATCAATCTAAAGGGAACTTGGAAAAGATGATTTTTGAATTTTGCTGAATTCTTTTTTAAACAGCATGATCAATAAGCTATTGATTCTATACGGGCTTTCGGAGAAGGAAACTGAATTTTTTGTTTATATCAACTAAAATGTAGTTATTTAGAAGGACATTAATGTATTAGTAAAGAAGGGTGTTGTCCCTTAAGAAGATTTGGAGAAACCCATAAAATTAAGATTATCTTTGGATAAATTTCTATTTTCTATTTAATGCAAGAAATATAACTCACTGGATGTTTTATTTTTCAAATTTTTTCCTGAAAGATGCACGCATAAATCTTAAAAGTCATCTATTATAAAGAGAAACAAAACAAATTTTAACCTAGAAAAAAGTCTATTAAAAAATTACCTTATTCTATATTTCTATGAGTTTAAAACATAAACTTAGAATAAGTCATCAAAAATCCTCAGTCCCAGATTCTTTTTAATGTGATAAAATAAATAGCCATATATTTTTTTTTTTTACAAAAACTTCATAGTTCCTATCATTAGAACAAAATAGTATATATTCCAATCTTTCATCTAATTATAATTATTTTTAAATATTGTATTAAATTCAATTGTGAGAAAGAGCCAAAAAATTATATTTTTGTTTTGGATATACAAATTGTTTTAATAAATTGATAATTTATTATATTATTTTTGAAAAATTTGAATTATATATATATTATGAAATATAAAAATTATTATGTTGATATGCATTTGTTATTTGTAAAAAAAATTTATATCAGTTTTTAAATAAAATTTTGACTAATTAAAAACTCGTAATTTTATTAAATATCAATCCTTAATCTTTTATTAAACGAATCGTCATCAAAATGGAGGAGATAACTCATTGATTATCTTGCCAGATAAGATTAAAAACCTTTTTCATTTCTTTAATATAAATCAATTTCTTGACATGAATCTTTTATTTCTGAAGGTCTTGAGCCTTTACTGTGTCATTTTCGCAATTTTTCTCTCCTTTGTAGGTGAGTAAATTAATTTTTTTGAAGTATTATAAATATTCTAAGTAATGGGAAATTTGATTGATTAAATATAAATTTCAGAAATGTCAATATCAGTCAAGGAAAATTTTGGATAGTCATTCATTTTTAGGTTGTGTTCTAATATTCAAGGAAGGTGGATATTCTATCTAGAGATTTCCCCCATATACAAATTCTGGCTAAGCTTCTGATTGATTTTCAATTTATTTCTTACCTAGGGTCTGATATAGAAAGTGATGGATGTAATATAACGATATCTTCAACTGGAGGAGTCATCAACTGGGAAGGTGATCCCAGTGAGGCTCTTTGCGAGATCAGACGATGGAGAGTTACTATAACAAAAGGAGGAGGTGCACAGATAAACGTGACTAAGGTGAATTTTGATCATTATAAAAGAATCTGTTCTACTAATCGTTTAAAATTTTTTTATTTTAAACACAATGGTTGAATTTAGATAGATGTCAGGATTCCGGTGCAGGGATTTGTTTATATCCTGAGTCCAGGCGTAACCATAAGAAATGAGGGAAATCTAATAGGGGGGCTCATAATTTGTATTCATTCGTTAATTTTTAAAGAAATTGAATGTTTAGAAAAAATTAATGACTTAAGTTTTTCAATTTTTTTTTAAATATATTGATTGTCTCTGGCTATCATGACTTTGGGCGATCAAACTACCTCTTTTGCTCCCTCCTCAGCCTTGCCCTAGGGAACCTATTCGTAGTCTACAGCCTGAACTCACCCCCAGAAATATAACGATTAATCTTGGTTTATTTGTACGCAAAATTAACCAACCTTTACTTTCATAAAATTAATGGTCTTTTCCAAAGAGATTTACTTTAATTTATCTTGAAATATTTGTATTCCCAATAATAATGATATGATTGATATTTTATGATCTAATTTCAGGTGAATATGGATGATACATTGGGAAATTATTTATTGATTACTCCTGGTCTTGAACCTGATCTATTTATTCACGATGAATTTACTCCTATTCTAATCTCTAACAAAGAAACTATTCGGTTGGTTATTTTTTATCAAAGTGAATTTTCTATTTTAATTAATACACCTCAATTATCAACTTCAAGGTATTTAATAATTATATATCTCCATCAATTTCATAAATAACAAATAAGAATTTATTTTAAGTGTTGAAACATTCGCATTAAATTTCGCTCCGTATTTCGAACATGGGCCAACTACGTCAACAACCACCATCAAACCAACACTACCAGGAGATCCTGAACAATCAGCAGAGCTCTTTGTCAAAAACACATCACCATCTAAACTTATCGAAATTAAGGATGAATTTCGAGATGTTCTTGTCCAGATCATGAAAGAGTAAAGCAAAAAGAATGAAAAGTAGACATTATAATCATTATGAAATAATTAGTAAATTTTTGTTTTCAACAGATATTGCAATGCCCATAATTATGTTGTACCTGGAGTTATTAATAGAGAAAATGTCACTCTTTGGGATGTGAAATTGTGTGAAATTGATTGGCCTGATTGGGAAAATTGTGCAAGGGTTATCGTTTCTATAGAAAACTTTACAAAGTCTCAAGTGAGTATTTTTTTTATTATTGAACTCAAGACCGCAGCTCGGTTTTTACTGATAAGGAATTTCCTTTCGCCAAAACCAAAGAAAATTTTAATAAAATAAAAATTAAAACAAGGAAAATAAGTAATAAATATTGGAAAAAGAAAAAAGTATTTTGAAAAAGAAATTTTGCAAAAAAGGATCAAACAACTCTATATTCCCAACAAGAAAATTAATCTATCCTTCTCTTTTCCATAAATATTGGTTACGTTACTCTTTTGGACCTAAGTAATACAAATAATAAATAATTGCTTAAAATTAACTTAAAAACTTAAAATTTTTCCTATTCTTTTTAAGTATATTAGTGAAATATTAATATAATTTTTATCTCATTTTTTTTATCATATTTCTAGGTTATCTCTGCGTGGAATGAATTTGGGAATAAGTTTTTACAGGACCTAGATTTAGCTATTTATGATACACCTCTAGATACAGAAACAAATTTTTGGCTTTGGATTGGTGTGTCAGGGGCGATCATCTTGCTTCTCCTTTTGATTATTTTCGGCTGTTATGGATTAGGAATTCTCTATCGTTTGGAAATGTAAACGAGTGTTGTTATAATGTTCCCATGTCCATTTAATTAATTTTTTTTTATTTTGCAGGAAACAAAACAACAAAAGGAGTTCAAGTTTATTGTCAAGTCGTACGAGTAATGCTTCTCAAGATAGTTGGTTCCCAAGTCTCGCTAGAGAGGATTATAATGAAGAAATTCGGACATACAGTCAGGGACATCAGTGGACCTCGGCAGAATTGGAAGTTCCTGAGGAGGTTACTAATAATATGAGAACTCCACCAACCTCTCCACAGGATTCTAAAAACTTTACTTTTGTTCCTTCAAGTCCATCTTGTAATAATAATTATTTTTTATTTAAATAAAAATTTATTCTTTAATTTTTCATTATTCTATTTTAGTTGGCGCTGCAACAATATTCTTCTCATCAAATGATCCTGTTTATGATCTTCCCGAAGCAGGTGAAAAAGACGCATGATTTATCAAAAAAATTACAGAAATTAACTGGCAATAAGTTTAATAAATTTGTTATGTAATTTACTCTTAAAGTTTCAATTATATGTATATTATATATAATTTAAATTATTATAATAAGAACTGAATTTATTTATAAATAAATGAGAAGTTTTTCTTTAGAAATTATTGTGAAACTTTCTATCATAATATTTTTAAAACAATTAATATCCCATTACCAATTAGTGGAATTCTTACTACACAGGTATTACTGCATTCATGATTAAAAAATATTTTAAGAGAATGTAAACTTAAAGAAAATTAGCCAGAATATGAGAGTTTTTCTTTATAGGATAGAAGAAGTTAGAAAAGAATGGAGAATTTAACGTAATTTACCTGCATTATCAAAGGATTAGATCCATAGGAAAAAATTAAAGGTCAGGATGAAGGCAAGAGATTTTCTATTTCAAGGAATTCATTCAGATTTGTTCTTATGATTTGATTTCCCTCTTGGTCCAGGGAAAAATTAATTCTTCAAAGATAAAAAGAAAACCTGTACAAAAATATTATATATGAATAAAATATTTTATATATATATATATATATATATATATATATTTTTTTTTAAGTCTTTTTCGGCATCTAAGACCATTTAGACTTCGTCCTTATTTATTTAAATTAATTGGTAGCCAATATAATTTAAATAAATTTTTGTCGCTCAG
>JAAAKE020124804.1:0-15015 GCA_010014785.2 Anisolabis maritima
GTTCTGAGAGAGCTCTTGTTTACAATAAAAATTTACAAAGCAAACACTTAAATTTAAGATTTCAAAAGCAAAATAAAAAAAAGTAGATCTATGGCAACCTCCCCGAAATTAATGTAGTCGTGAATCAAAAAAATTTGATTGCATGAGAATGTGACAAATATGTCACACCTCTTCATAGTCATATTCGTAAAATAATTGAAAAATTTGACTTTATGAAGGATAAGCAAAAAAGACAAGAGTTAACAATCATCACTTAACTGTTATATGTCATTAATGCATTTATAACAATGGTGTAGTTGAGAGTCACAAAAAACTTTTTAGTAGAAAAATTTTCTTTAATAATTGAATACGAGATTGCATTTTGCTCCTCAAATAAAATTTAAAAATATTTTTATAATGCTTTTGATATATTATTATATAATGATAAATATTAAGACAAAGGCGGATCCTAAGAGGCTTAGTGTTATCCGAAATAGAAATTTAAAAAAATATACATAAGTAAATTTAAATTAAAAATTTCAAAAGAGAATTTTACAAAACCCCTTCAAAGATGTCAGGATACGCCACGCAGGAGAGTAAGCTAAGAAGAAGAGGTTCCTTCCCTTTTTGTTTTATATTTGGCCTTTTATAAAAATAGATCAAATTAAAAATTGTGGCAATTTGCAAAATTTTGAATAAAATATTAAAGTTTGTAAATGGGCAAGTTTGCAAAGTTTTAAGGGTGATAATTTTGTTGATTTTTGCGATATCCTCTCATTAAAAATGTCTTAGCTTTTCTTCTGCTGCCAAGGAAATTAAAAATATTTATTAAAAGGAGACACAGATTGGTAAAATAAATTAAAAAAAAAAACAAATGAAGAATAACAGCATATGGGGTAATAAAACAGGAAAATAAATTGTTTAGTTTTTCATTAATTTTTATAACTTCTCAGACAAATTGTTATATTACAGGGATAGAAGTTTCTTCTTCATCACCGTTAATAGGAATTTTTGAAGCATCAGAATGAGTTGTTTATTTTGTGAATATCTAAAATCTTAAAATAAACAACATAAACATAATCACACTGATGCCTTAAAAAACAATAGACACAAAAATCAAAAAAAATTCTGCTTTTTTATTATGCCATATTAATATAGAATGAGTAACCTTTTTATAATCACTAGTAATAATTATATTTGCCTTAGAGCGTCAGGTAAACTAAGAAATTTGTGTGATGTCACATGAATATAGCAAGAGGTTGGTTTTTATTTTATTAAATTTCTTAATCTTGCAACAATTATACTTTTACCCCTAATCTATC
The DNA here is from genome assembly GCA_010014785.2 of Anisolabis maritima. Lineage (NCBI taxonomy): Eukaryota > Metazoa > Arthropoda > Insecta > Dermaptera > Anisolabididae > Anisolabis > Anisolabis maritima. Next base: position 1,302 of record JAAAKE020124804.1, read on the forward strand.
TAAGCCTAATTAATTTAATAAGAATGGGGGAGGGTGCACAATACCTCAATGATCCATTCCATCGAATCGCTCGAAGAATCCTGAAAGAGAGGCCCTAAAAGCTAAAAACTCTTCTCCCACCCTTCCCTTCATTCACTCCTAATAACTAAAGGATTGCCAAAGTGACAATCGGGTAGATACACACCAGGTAACGACTTGAAGACCTCATAGGTGAGCAGCCAAGTAACCTAGAGTAGAGAAGAATAAGGGAATTTGGGGCCTAAATACTAGTATGTGTTTGTATGTGTATGTGGAAGGATAGAAAGGGAGAGGAGGTGTGAAGTTCATTTTCATTTTTATACAATATATATAGGTATATATCCCTACTACCGCTTATTGCATTATACCATGTAATATTTTGCTTTATATATAAATAACATATTTTTATTTTATTTATTTATTTATTTTATTATTTATATATAAAATAACATCAGGTTGCAATAGAGTGGATAAAAATTACAAAAACGAAAATAAATTTTTGTAAATTTAGAAATGTATTAGAAATATTAAAAAAAGAAAATTTCTTTAAATGAAAATTTTTTAAATGAATTAAACAAATTGTAATTTTGAATTTAATTCTGTCAAAAATCAAAAATATTATCTTCAAGTGAATATTGGATAGTAGAAAAATGAAAAAAAAACTTCATGTACATCAGTTTCCCAACCAGCGCAGGACGTATTTCAATTATACCAAGTAATATTATTTTTTATAGATAAAATAATTTTTTATATTTATTTTATTTATTTATTTATTTATATTTATTTTATTTATTTATTTTTTTATTATTATTTATATATAAAATAACATCAGATGATACAATTGAAATTGAGAAAAAATTTCAGAAACCAGATATTTTTGTCATTAATAAAAAAAAATGGAAAATTTATTAAGGTATTATCATTATATGGAATTGAAATATAAAACATGTTACGAAATGTTTTTCCCAACTTTTATTAGTGAAATTTACAAATTTGGCTCGAATAAATAAATTTATAGGGTGGAAATCACTGATCTACATTTCATCTTTGTGTAAAAAAGATACTACTAAACTAAAATGACAGTTCTAAAAAGTTTTTCAAATTTAACTAATAACAAAACAATCTCTGATTGGAAAAAATTCTGAGAAAAGTTTTCAAATATAATTGAATATGAATGTTCTGACTTTTTTTTATCAATGTAGAAAAATCATGAAATGTTTTATTTTCGCATTGTTTTTTTTTTTTTTTTATTTTGGCTCTTTAAATTTAGTTTTGTAATTAATGTTCAAAATTTCAACGAGTTTGGTCTTTTTAAAAATTTAAACAAACAATTCAATACGAGTGGGGTTGTTTTAAAAAAAATGTTACTAAGAGACGGAGGTTAGAAAATTATCTTCGTAGTTTCAAGAATATAATTTTCTCATGATATATTTTTCCTGTAAAACATAAAACAGTACTTTTGAAGGAATATAAATCATCAGGAAAATTTGATCTTGAGACTAGTTAGTCTCCAATTCTCGTCTGTTATTTTTCTATAGCAATCCGCTATTCTCTGTGAAAATATTTACGAACTCAAACTCAAGAGAAATCCTAAAAATTCTGAGTCTCCTTTAAAATAAACGTTGTCTTACGGTTGAAGGATGTTCCTTAATACAACCCTTGTATTCCACAATATACCTCCATAAGACGACTTCCGAATTTCACCAACTGTCTCCAAGATGACTTCAGGAAGACGGTTTGAAAAAATCTAAAACGAAAATTTGATTTAAATAAATTGATGATTGATTTGGATTTTGGAAAACAAATCCAAAATGGGTTTTTCAAAAACATCAATTTATTTCAAATATTTCTATTGTAGCCTCGGGTGGCTAGCCTAGGCCAGAGCACATTTCAGTTAAAAATTATGAACCCATGTGGACAATAACTTTAAATAATGAAATTTTATCGTAGTGGAAATACATCTATATCATGGATAAATCAGAATTAAATTAAGTAGGTGTTATAATATAATTTTTACTTTTTTAGAAAAGGTTCATTCCCATGAGTGATACTCTGAGCAGAACATTGAACACGATTGAACATTTCCTTTAGAAAAGTAAAAATTTCACTAAAACACCAATTGACTTAATTTAATTTTGATTCTCTTCAAGAATTTATGTCACCGAAAGTTTTTTCATTTATTTAATAAGTCCATCCGAAATCATAATATCTAAAGGAGATGAACGATGTGGTGCTCGAAATATTTGATTGTATTGATTTTAGTGGATTGAAATTGAAAGTAAAGCTGGTTTCGTTCTCCGAAATTCAATAAAATACAAAAAGTGAGTTTGATTGATAAATAAATTATTTTCTTTGTCAACATAATAAATATACCTCTTCACATTTTTCAGTGTATCCTCTTCTTAAATATCTCCATTATTTTTGCTTATTAATAGGGCAAATATGACACTGCACTGAAACAAATTAAAAAATAAAATTAGCATTTATTGAATATTAAACACTTATTGAGATAAATAAATAGAAAACCAAATCAAAATAAGTAACTGAACACTAAAACAAAAAGAAAAGCTTAAATAAGAAAAAATATTGATTTTTATATACTTATTTATTTATATTATTTGGTAGCCAATATAATATAAATAATTTATATAATAAATAACGCTCAGGTCGGGAAGCGAACCTCTGAACTTTGGTACGTGAGAAGAGACCTCTACCCCTGCACCAAAGGTCAGGGCGGAGGAGAAGTTAAATATCAAATTTTTTAAATTATAAATTATAAAAAATTTTAAAATTAGTATTCCAATTCAATGTTTAATTCGGGAGAAGCATTAGGATGGGGAGGAGCCTCAATAAAATTTAAACTTTGGTTACTTCAGGTAAGAGAAATGATGAAAAATAAGAAGCGATGTGCTGTCTGCTATACTTTCTCTTATCTATATTTGTAATATATAGTGAGAATGTATTGCGAGAGCAAAAAAAATTCGATGTCGAGATTTCAAAGGAAATATATGTTTTGAGGTCCCTTGAATCTAAAAAAATGGGTCTCGCAAAATAGTCTGTCTCTGTGTCTGTTAGTTATCCTTTAAGCTTATGAAGTGTAGTAATACTTTACTGATGTACTTTTATAGTTTTTTTCAAAATTCGCTCTAACGATTTTGATTAAAATTCATATATGAATTAATTAATAGATAATCTTTGAAATATGTAAATTATTATACCACTTTTCTCTTGTACGTTTTTAGGTTTTTTGTGATTTTCTCTTAAACTATTCTAACGATTTTGAAGAAATTGACTCGACATATAATAAATTAGATAATCTTTATGATGTATTAATCATTTGCTATCTAAAAATAGTGTGGGCCCCCAATTGAAGATTTTAATAATCCCATAGAAAAGATAAAACTGGTTGCCATGGAATTAAAAAATAGGTGGTAGAACTATTATCAATTGAATTCACATATACTTTTATAAAGAAAAATTATGCTGATACAAAAAATTGCATTACATTATTTTCTCTTGTCTAAACAGGTAAGAGATAGTCAGTGGTGTAATGTGCTTTTCCAGATGCAGATTTTTATAATTAATCTCAAATCTTCCAAATAATTTTTTTCTAAATACCCGCTTGAACCACCTTTGGGTAATTTGAGAGTAGTTTCCCTGCCTTCCTTTGCTCCAACATTAAGCTTGGTGAGATGTATTCGCTTTCGGCGCCAAAGCCCACTAGAATAAACCTTTAACGGAGTGAGAACATTGCTAAGCGAGAAAGAGCGAAGATGCTCGAACACACACGAATGCTCAAGGCATACTATTTACACAGATGCATATGAAGAAACAGAGAAAGAGAGAATGAGAGAGAGAGAGAGGGGGGGGGGAGGGGGCGAAAGAAAAGAGAAAATCCCACTCATACCCCAAATTTCAACAAAATATTTTTCCATATCATTTTTACTTTCTCTTTTTTAGGTGTAAGAAGGGATAAATTTAAAAAAAAATAAAAAATATTTTATTCGAAAAAAAATTTTAAGTCCTTTTCACCATTCAAAGTGTTTTAATCCGTCACAAAAATAACTCAAAATCAAAAGGATTGAAGGAAAATACCTTGATATTTATAAAGTGGTTGGAATTCATTGTAAAATGAATTTTGAGGAAAGTGGCTGGAGATAAGATTCATCATGGCGGAGAAATCAAAGCATTTACCACGCTTGCTTGTTGAAGTGGTATTAACGAATAGAAGTTAAGTGTTGAATGCTTTGAGGCTAAGCTCCTACTAGTTGACTGTTACAAAAGCGAAGAGATGGACACCTCGTGTTAAACAATTGAAACAGTGGAATCACGTGACTTTAAAGCTGCCATCCTATTGGTCCTACTATTTCTAAACAATCAAGCATTTAAATTAAAAAATAAATATTTGAATATTTTTCTTTTAAACTAGAAAAAAAAAAAATTAAACTATAATTATTAATTCTCAAAAAATAAAAAAAAAATTAATACAAAAATATATCTTATCATGTTCCCTTGCTTTGTTCGATAAATTAGAGGTGTGAACATAGTCAATATTAGTAATAGGTTTGGTCCCCAGGCAATTTGAAAATTTCTTTAAATTAATATTATTGTAAATAAATTGTTTAATGCCTATATAATCTCAGAAGAGTAAAAAATAATGAAACAATTTTTGATCATGAATGTAACCTTCTCTATTGAATTAAAAGATATATATTTATATTATAATTAATATATATATTTTAAGGGACTTCGCATTTTGAAATTGGAAGTTTATTATAAATAGGGCAGCCTTTTCTTCTGGACTCTCCCCACAATAAGTAGCTGATTTGAAATCTGATACTAATGGAAGGATTTCCAATCTAACGAGAATTATTCAATGTAGATTTTAGACTCCGATTAATTCATTATAAGGGACGGGGACTTGTGGAACCTTGGGATTGGCATTTGGAAAAGAAAATCAAGAAAAAGCAAACGATTTTTGTAATAGATTTATATAATGATTGGTTTTTCTAACAAAATCCCAAGTTTTTTTATTGATACCTGGTATTGGAAATTTATTATTACAAGCCTTTAGGCTTTAAGAGTCAAAATGACATTCAACAGGGGATGAAGAGTGTTTACATTGTGAGGTGTGGCGATATTCAATCTAAAGACTTCTTTCCTTGTCCCTTTGAATGAAGAGTTTATTTGTCTAGCAGAAAAGATTATTCTCATTTTTCGTTTTATAAGATTTTATAAAAAAATCCTCTTCACTTTTTTATGGTTAAAATAAAAATAAAATTTTTTTTTAAACATAAGGGAGGGTGATATTTTAGGTAAATTTTTTATTCTATTTCCAATCCTATTTTATAAATATTACTTAAATTCCGTTATTTTTCCACCCACCCTGATATTGAATTCTTTCTATCGATTTTGGAAATTTGTAGATTAATATGAATATAATTTTACACTATGGAATTATGTTTCTTTTTCAAAAATAAATGGAAAAGCCAGTTCCTTTAGACGGGCGCATCTGTACCAAAAGTTGATCAAATAGAAATATTTATATTTAACGCTTAAATATGAAATTTTATCGAGATTCGTTCATACACAACAACAGATTGATAGATAGGCATCTTAATTCATGTTAGAAATGTAAATTTATCTGCAAAAATCTCGGAATGTGTGATTTCTCCCTTAATACAGAGAGGTAAAATCTAAAAAAAATACTGGAATTAACATGGACTGATGACAAAAGTAAATTGGTATAAAAATACAAAGAAGAATTGCCAGTCTTAGCTCGGAGAATTCGTGATTGTCAAAGTCGTCAAATATGAATGACAAGGAAATAAATTTAAAAAGTGGCAAACTTTTTGAGTAAGAAAAATAAAAAATTATATCAATTTCATGAAGAAAATTAAAATCAAAGCCTAGAGCCATTTCCGTTAACAAACGGAGTATCGAGGGAGTGAGTGAATGGAGGGAGGGCTATTTACAAACCGATTCTAGGCATTAGCTAATTAATTTAAACGAAAATTACAACCCTGAAGCGGGTTTATAATTAATTGAACTTCCCGAAGCATTTTGCCCCCACTTTCACCTCTTATTCCACCTCCCATTACTACTGACGATGAGATGATAATTTTAATTAATTAAAAGTTAATGTGATTTATGCTTTTGCAACCTCTAAGCACTTTTCAAGTAGCCTACTTTAATTAATTATTTATCAAGTATTAAGAAAAGTTGTTTCAAGAGGGTTTTCTTTTACTTTTGAATTTCTTTTTCCTTAAGTCTTTAGCCAGAATTAGAATAAATTTCTTTTTATAAGTACTCTCAATATCATTATAATAAAATAAATTTGTAATGCATATTTTACTCTTTTATATATGAATGTATTTTTAAATGCCTAATATAATCCATATCAATTTAACTTTTTTTTTTTTTCTTTGAATTTTTTTTAAGTCTTTTTCGGCATCTGAAGCCATTTAGACTCCGTCCATATTTATTTTGATCATTTGCTATCCAATATAATTTAAATATATTTTTGTCGTTTTGAATGGGAAGCGAACCTCTGAGCCTTTCTATGTGAGGCAAGACTTCTACCTCTGCACGAATCGAGTTAAAAGACTGCTCCGCCCCTTAGACCACCTGACCTGGGATTGTATTGGCTATCATTTAATTTAAATAAAAATTGTAACAATGTAACAACGAGAATAGACTACAATACAATTTAAAGTCAATGGCTTCCGATGCTGAAAATTAAAAAAAAAGTTGGAACAACTGCATCTCAAAAAAAATTTGAGTAGTCGAGAAAAAATATTTTTGTCACTGTAGGCATGTAAACTGTTCCAAATTTTAAATTTTAGATTTAAAAAAATCCTTATTGTGATGTGTTTGTCTTGTGTTAATCATTGTTTGAATTTTAACAAAAACTATATTCAAGTATTTTTCAAGAACTTTTACTTCTAAGAGGGTTTTCTGAATTACTAAAAATAGGTGTATTTTATTTATCAACTGAACAAACTAATGTAATTTTGATTGTTTCTCAAGACAAAGTACTTAAAAAATAAGAGAAGGTAATTATCTTATAATAGTACTGAATATACCATTTACCTGAGGTAATTTAAATTCCCCATGGACTGTGTCCAGGTCCTGGGCTCGTTTTCCAGGTGTATCCAGAGGCTGTGGCTACTCTTCCAGGCTCGCATTTCTGGAGCATGCTCTTTTTCTTCATGCTTATCATGCTGGGCCTTGATTCGGCTGTAAGTAAAAATAGAAATAAATAATAGTATTATTATAGGTCCATTAAACATAAGTTGTGGAAGGAACCTTGGAGTCCGGCTTTTTTAAGCAAGTCCGAGGAAATTATAAGAATTCCGTCACAGGGATATGAAAGGAAATATGGCCTAACAGATACATCATAATTTATTTTAATTGATACTTCTGGCTACTACTGGATAAGAACTTTATGTATCGAAAAGAAAGAACCTTCATATTCAGAGAAGTTAAAGGAAATCAAACATAAAAAAAGAAAACTAAAACGAATAATAAATAATATTTTAATAAGTGAATTAATATTTAGATGGGGGGACTGGAATGTGTCATTACCGGCCTGATGGACGAATTTCGGTGGTTTTTCGGAGGGAAGCGCTACGCCCGAGAGATTTTCACCCTCTGCGCAGTTTGCGTCAGTTTCACCGTAGCTCTCATCAACGTCACTCCGGTGAATATTGAAAACTAATAAAAAATTGAACACTTTTATTTCTTCATCTTTTAATTTCTCTTTTTTTTAGGGTGGAATTTACATGTTCAGCCTTTTTGATAAATATTCTGCCGGAATCTCACTCTTATGTTCAGCTCTTTTTGAAGCTATTGCAGTTTCTTGGTTTTATGGTAGTATATTTTTTCTTAAAAATTATTGTTCCAATTAATAGATTATTCATTTTGCATAGTTTTTAATCAATCTTCTTTTATAATCCTCTTGAACATTTAAAGTATTATGCTTTCTAATCAAAGGGATTTCTTCTCAATTTTAAGACTAGATTGTTATCGAAAATAAATATTTAAATCTAATAATAAGTTATTAAAAATAATATTTTTTTAGGGTTGGAAAGATTCTGCTCCGATGTAGAAGAAATGATTGGATCTCGGCCTGGGTTGTATTGGAGAATTTGCTGGAAATTTATCAGTCCTAGTTTTATTATCGTAAGTGCGTACACATTGTATTTAACAATTATTGAATATTATTTTTAACATTGTAAATGTCTTTTCTGTTATAAATTATTTGCGTTTTTTAACACGGGGATTTCATCATAATTTTATTATTTATATGCCTGTGAGAAGGCAGCCATTTTGATGAGGAACAAGGGAAGAAAGAGCAAATTTATTTTGCATGGAAATTTGATAGACGCTGCATGTGGGTGCGCAAATTGTGCTTCGCACACAGGCGCTTGATCAGAAAAGTGCCGTTTTTAATACAATAGTTTTTATACATTTGAGGGCGCTGAAATGTAACTCTGCAAACAGGCGCCATTCGCCCAAGACGCGGCCCTGTTGATATTATGTCATATGAAAGTCTTCAAACGGGTAATTATTAAAGACTCACAATGCTATTAGTGTCTTTACCTAGGATGGAGAAAAGTTTTCCAAGTTCAGGGAAGCCATGACCGTAAAAAATTTTCTAAACATTGGAAAAATTTATGCTGAATTTAAGAATATATCAATTTCAAATTTTTTTAAATTACGAGTTAAAAAAACTTATGATAGTAAACAATTTCCCTTAAACACGGAAAAACATTTAAAAAAGCGGTAAAAATGACATAAGTTATCTTATCGAAAAAACATTTTCATTACCAAAGCTTAAAAAAATTGAAATGTTTACATTCAAAGCTGTTCTTTGAAAGTACGATCGGTTATATGAAGACCTCATCATTTGTAGTTGTAGTTTCAAGTCATTTAGAGTTCAGAAAAAACAATATAATTATTCATATAAACATAAATTGGTTAGTAGCTCTACAAAAAATGAAATTGAAAGTTTCTTGTGATTTTTTTTTTGAAGGGAGTGGTGATGTTTGACCTCCTCTATCATGAACCGTTGAAGTACAATGACTACCTGTTCCCACGTTGGGCAGAGTGGATGGGCTGGACCCTCGCCCTGTCCTCCATCATTATGATTCCGCTGGTGGCTGTGATCTCCATCGCCAGGACCCCAGGCACCTTAAGCGAGGTAAGAAGATTTAAAATGACGACAAATTCAGAAAAATTATTAACAATATAATATTTAAATACATTATGATTTTTCCGGGCAATCGAAAAATGTCAAATTCAAATCTTTTTGAAAAATAAAAATTTGATAACTAATTATTTAAATTTTAAAACGAATGAAAATAAAAAATTTTAATTATTCAGTAGAACTTGGCCCAAAAAATTTACAAATTATAAAAAATAATGATTGGGATTATGTGCCTTTAGTAGAAAGCCCTCGCATAAAGCATATGTTTCTTCATTTTACTCAGAATTAGTTTAATGAATTTTATCCATTTTTTAAATTCCACTCATTGTGCAAATAGTGTTAGAACCAGAGTTATGAATTAAGAGGAAAAAATTTCACTATTTTGAACAAGTTCATTTTTTCTTGTCTTTTTTGCAGTTTCTTCTTTTTGTCCCTTAAGGTGTATTACAATTTGAATTAATTTCTTTGAATATTTTTACTATGTATATGTGAAACAGGAAGGAATAGTCCATTAAAATCTCTCCTCTTGCTGTTGCTATGTTTTTTTTTTATAGGATAGGATATTTTTCGAACTTTCATCATGAAAATATGAAATATAGAGAATTTTCAACAGCTTAATTCCAGGTTGTTCTCCTTTTGTTCATCTTAAACATAATGTTTCAGCGAATCGCCATCAATATCACCCCAGAGGAGGAGCATGAGAACATCCGTCAGACGCATGTTGTGTCTCGTTTCCGATGTCGACACTGGCTTTATGTTTAGTGTTCCTCTTTGGACATTCGTCGCTATTAAATCAAGTGTGAGATACTCATCCCCATGCATCATCACATTTTGTTAATAAAATTCTTCTAACAATTAACCTAAGAAAAAATGCGGTTTTCACGCATACAATCCATAGTAGAGAATAAGTGTAAAAAAAAAAAAAACTGATCAACTAGTCCTATTCTAGTTGGTGAAAATTGTGTTCTGATAATTACTTCAGCGACCAGCGAAAAAATAAAAAATTCCATTAAATGGCTGCCATTGCTGATTATTATCATTATGGTACTTGTAGATTTTAAGCTTAGATCGCCAATTAGGAAAGTATTTACAATTGGAATAGTTTGCAGCCATTCATTTGAAAATGGGATATTTGTTTAACGAAAAAGAGAGTTCTAATGTTATTTAGTTTCTATATTAAGGCAAATATATATGTCTAAACATGTGTGGAAAATTTTCATTTAGTACTAACTAATAATTAATTTGCTCAATTTATCGATTAAATATTGATTTAAGCACATACTTATCCAAAATTTTTACAAAATAACACGCACAAAGAACTTTTTATTATTTATATTTTTTCACTTCCCTTTTATATATACATATATATATATCTTAATCAAAATGTTGACTTGGTTTAACAGTCAATTGAAAACCACCAACTATTTCAAACAAAGTCCTATCAGTCTATATATATTCTAAATTCATCTTTTTCAAAAAATTGTTCCAAAGGAAGGGGGTGAGGGGAGACAATCCTAAAATAAGTTCATTATAAAAATGAAAAGCTTTTAGTAAAAAATATATAATGATGTTTTTAGGCGTTAGTTTGGACTTCCCTGCTCCCTTCAAGAGACCCCACTAAATCTTATCGATATATTACTTAGGATATATAAATTTTTCAATTTGTTTACAACCATTTTTAGAACTCTATATATGATATAAATACTTAATTTTAAGAATACAACGAAAATTTCAAAAATCAATTCTAAAGGATTGGCAGTGGACTTGTTTTCTAAGAGGAAAAACAATACACGTATATTTATCAATTTGCATATAAATAGGTCTGTAGAAAGACAACCAATAATTTTATATGTACATCTGGTGGTTAGTCTTAAATTTTATAAATTAAATCTACTTCCAGAAATATACCGCGACCATCATTTTCTGGTATTAGAAAATAAAGTGGATATATTCTGCCTTATAAAACAACGCATAATAATAATAGTTTCTATTTATTCGTTATCTTAATTTTCCATATGTAATTTGTAGTTTTATATTATATCAAATAAAATTTATGTGGAAAAAACAAATTGAAAAATAAGCCCTTCTACAATGGCGTAGCCAGATTGAGATGGGTCAACTTTTCCTCCTTTCAAAATCAGTAAATAGAAATAACAAGAAAAAAGTATTTAAAAAATGTTCAAATATGAACTAGATTATATATATTGTGTATTCCAATAAGGAATTGCCTTTTTTGTTCTGCTGAAAGTAGAGCGCTCTTATTATTATAAAGGAAAATAAGAGATCCTGCAGTTCTTATTGGAACAGCCTTTATCTTCAAAACAAACCTGCCTACGTCATTTAGAATTAAACAAGAATTAGCATTTTAACAGTAGAACTCTCTTAATATTTTTTAAATAAAAATATTGTTTTATAAGCATTTAAAAAAATAAAAGGCATATCCCATTTTGAAATGTTCCTCAATGTCAATTGTGAATAATTTCTCTTTGTTACGTGGATGGCTTCCAATGCATACCCTTGACCCAAATCCGCCCAAAATTTCATGTCTTCTTACTACATCTCGATGTTGTATTGTTGATGTCTGTCTACATTCTTCACTTATATGGTTGTTTGTGTTCTAGAGAAAGAAAACAGGGTCCAGGGCCTCAAAAATAGCAGAAAAAAAACCGGGGAAATACAAATACACCTTGTAATTTGAAAATATTTGTAAAATGCTTTGGTAAAATTCTGTAAATACATATATGTTTAGAACAATCAATTAAAAAGCCGTTAATTGTACAACAAACTGTATTCATAAATGTTCTAACAAAAAATAAAAATTAGATGTAAAAAAAACTCATTTCAATAACCAATCCTTTATTATTATATACACATAAATATGTATATATTCATGCATATATACATAAATATATGCATATATTTTCAATTTTATATATCACATTTAACACTTAATCGATTTTACAAATTTGCTTAAAAAATAAGAAACACTGAAAATTCAATCAATTTTATTTTTAGTTATTTTTTTAATGTTGTTTTTTGTGCGCCGGGCTTCAGAGCTTCAAAGAAGCACAGAATGAGGCAGTGGAAAAAGAACGTACAAGAAACATGAAATTTTCCTAGAAAAGTGGTCCCCTAAAGGAGGGTGGAACTCTCTGGGAAGGTAAATATTAATTTGGTCTTAGAGGAAGAGAGAAAGCTCAGAAGCCCACAAAAGAGTATTTATAAACGGGATGGAAGAAGAAGTGGTAGAAGTAGAAGACGAAGACACAGGTTAGTTGATGGTGGTCCAAAGGCGCGAGGTTCGAATCCATCGAATCCCTCTCTTTTTTTTTTAAGAATTAAAAAATTAAAAAATAAGTTTGATTTCAAAAAAAAATTGAAAATATAGTCAGTATGGATAATTAAAAAGTAAGCGATTAACTTAAAATGACTTTCAAAGTGAAAATCACTTTCACCCTTGTTTTCACTATTTTTTAAGTAAAATTTAAAGTGCAGTTTGAGAAAACAAATAAAAATAATAAAATGGAATTTAATAAGGCCAAAAATTTGCGATCGCAAACGTTTTGCTTTTAGGGAAGGATTTTTAAACTCGAGCTACCAATCGAAAATTTATAATTCTTTTTCAGTAATCATGTGGTTATGTTTACTGGAAAAAGGTTGAAAAAAACCAAGTAGTTTATTTTTTTTTTTTACGAATACAGAAAATCAAAATTTTTGATTGATTGCTCAATTAGCAGCTCCTTTGATGAAGGCAGGAGACAATTACAGTTAATCCTCACAAGTGTTTTTTTTTTTATGTAAAATTCTCCCCATTTGGAGATAAGAAAGTGATTTTCTTTCCCCTCAATATTCATTTGCTCCTACTCTCAAATATAATTGTCCTTCCTTGAAGTTGGTTACAATTGATAGTTGTTGTTGGAGGTTGATAGAGGAATAAGAAGGCAGACTCTAAAAAAAAAAGAGAAGCCCTTGGATGCCAAAAACCGAAAGGAGATGTTTCGGGCAAAATTTATTCGTCCACCCTTAGTCACTGGTTTCTTGAGGTCAGGCGCAAAGTTGACAAGATGTAACAATGTATTATACATATATTATATTTCTATTTCAGTGAGAGTCATGTGGTTACATGCGAGTATATAATGATTATCAATTTTTATGCTGCAGCTGCCTTTTTATTCCTTTATAATTGGTAGAGTAAACTAAATTTTTTTTTTACAAGGACAGTAGATAAAATTTATTTCTCTTTTATGGGGTATTTAGGTATTTAGATTAAGTCGAATTATTTTAGAAAAAATATTTTATCGAAATTTTTCTGAAGAGGGAAACAAATTTCCCTTCTTGAAATTATACAATATTTTAGTTTTTTCCACCGTTTTTTTTTTTTTTTTTTTTTTTGATAATTCTTCCATAACGCTTACAATCGTAAATTATTTTTTGACCTGACTTAACTTATAATTATCTATTAATGATAATTTTTAAAAAGATCTT
>JAAAKE020124826.1:0-15012 GCA_010014785.2 Anisolabis maritima
GATATGAAAATGATTGTAAAAATTGTCGTGTGGCTTTTTTTTTTGTCGGTGCATAACGAGTTCTCTGCAGAAGGTTTTCCCACAAGATTATCAATCAATTATAATCAACGAGATGTGCAAAAGATATTAAAAGATATTTTTATAAAGATAACACGTTTCAATATCAAAAGTATACTTTTTAAAAAATAACCAATTTCAAAAATATACTGTTGAGTAAGTTCTTTATTTACGAACGTCTCATAGAGGAGAAAGGGATTGTAAACATTCCAAATTTGTTATAATGAGATGAATGATCATCAATTGCTGATGCTTCATGGGGTAGGAACCCAGAATCTCCATGTTATTAGACGTTCTTTCAAATAATAAATTTTGCATCATGGGATTGGTAATCAAATATGATTGGCAATATAATTGAGAAAAGTGCTAAAATACTTTTTTTTTTTTTTTTTATAATCTATAAACGAATTGCAAATTTACGGTCCATTTTAAACTTTCTCTAAAAATGAAAATGCATGCAACAAAATACATATTTATGACAATTGCATTTATATGATAGTTTACTTGTGGTTTTCGAAACGATTATATAAGGTAAAGTTAGGAGGAATGAACCGAGCCAAGTACCCTTGGGTCCGGCAGAGGAAATGGCAGGCCCAGCCCTCCAGGATGATCCCATAAAGCCAATGACCGATGCAGTTACTTTCTCCCAGGTCGAAGAACTCCCGGCAAAAAACTTTCTTCCGTAAAGTACCCGGGAGTCTCCCCCACCTTAAGAATGTCCCAATTCCTCTCTCACTATCCTCCAATATTGGCACCTGGGAGATACTTTTCGCCAGGCGACATTTCGACATCTTCTGGCCTGGCTACAAGCAAACTAAACATCTTTTTTTAGACACAGCGCGAAAGAGATGCGGAAAACGTCTAACTTTCCCTTAGTCAAATTTTCTATAAATAACAATTAATAATTCAAGCAAGAACGCAATAAATACTCAAAAATCTCTCACTTTTTGGTTTATATAATAATCAATAAATTCAAATCGACTTGATTATGTTAATAAGATTGATTTTTAGAACACGCAAGAAATAATTAATTTTATGGCTTTGGATACGAAAGTAAATTCAGATTAATCAATCTTTAAACGATATATAATCAGAACAAAATATTTAATGATAATTGTTTATAATAGGCCATTAATGCATAGGTGATTAAAAACTGTGTAAAATCTATGATATTTATTAAATGACTATAAGGTTAGTGCTTCTTCAATAATTGGAAATGATAAAGATTAATTGTTTGTGACTTGAATTAATAATATTTTGCTGAGAAATGTTTAAATTAATCCAAATGGTTATTTCATAGGACGGGAGAACTGACGAGGAGGTCATTGAACTTCTATTGCGTAACAACTTATAATTTCAAAATCAGTATATAGTTTTATATATAAATTAGTATGTGTATCTATAGTGTTAATCCATTTCCCTGGCGATTTTTAAGTGGTCTCCAGAAGGAGGAAAGTCTTGGGTGAACTTGACTCGGGTTGCCCGGGTCAGTGACCGTCGGTCGTCGCTTTCACGAACGTCTCAGACGGGTTCCGAACTCGAACCCCGAGACTGTGAAAACCCACACAAGAGAGAATCTGCCATTTGACTTTAGCCAAGGACACACAAACTGATCGCGAATTTTTTAGCCATTTTGTCATCCATTTGAATACTAACATTTTATATTTCAGGCTATGAATCCCGGATAAATTTAAGTTCTATCTTCTTCGTTGAATAACTGTCGTTTACATAATAAAGTTCTTTTCGAAAAAACAAACTTAAACTTAAACAACCAAATAAATATATCACTAATTTATAGATTCAAAAGAGTTTTTCCCTATTTATTTTACAATCAAAGGTAAATTTTATTTTATTAATTAGATTTTGATGATTAATTGATGTTTAAGTATTTTTCTATAAGAATAGATGACGAAAAATAAATTATATTTGAAATATATTTTAAAATATAAAAGGAAAAATTTTGGACCAACTGTCTTTTATTATGCTCTAATTTTCTTTATTTTCCCATGATTAGGAGTCAGCATAGGAAATTATTTAGACAAGACGAGAGGGGAAGGTACTGGCATACTGCCAGTCTTAGCTCGGGTAAGTCCAGATCCTCATCCACGTTCTCACAAGGTGTGACTCCCTATGTTCTAATGTATTCCAATTTATGCTCTATTTAATCTACAATAACTTCAAAATGAGTGAAGGGCGGAGATTTGAGACTGCAGACCACTCAGAAAGCATCAGGACAAAATCGTACTATGCTACCACCCAATATTGATAGATTTCCAGTCCCCGTTCGTCAGTGATGCACAGCACTGGCAACGTTGCCTCAGTCGAGAATTCAGTACTGAGGTTATATAGAGTTACAACTCTTTGGAATCAAAAGTTACTTAAAACCCTTGGCTTTATACCATTGTTGAAATATGAACATATCAGTAAAATTAATAATTTCAATTTGAATATATGAAAAAATCTTGTCGCTCTGGGAATCGAACTTAGAAGCCTTGGGTTTCTAACCACTGAACTAAAAACATAGCTCCAAGCTTTTATTTTGTTTGCTTTTATTATTATTATTATTATTATTATTATTTTCATAAAATTTTTGTATAGCAAGATAAAATCTTTCAATTCTTATATAAGAAGATATCTTTGCTAAATTGAATAAGTAACAAGTGTTAATCATTTGTTTTATTATTTTTTCTAAACTAATATAAGGGGGCTTTTTCTTTTTTTCACCACCTGCAGGCGTTTTTATGGCCCAATATGGGCGCGGTAGTCAGGCCAGGTAACTTGCGTTGTTTTGCAATGGAATTCACGCAAGATGGACGCAAGCAATCCCGACAAATTTATATCTAAATGCGTCATAAGGATTCTTGCATAAAAATTTGCAATTTTTTCTCTTTGATTAAGAATTTTTTAATTTAATTTAAGTTCGGATCAACTTACAAGTTTGATTTTTTTTCTTTTCCTATATCATCATCAATCGTCCTTTGTTCATTAAAACAAAAAGAATTCCCTTAATTAAAGAACAATTTCTGAACTTGAAACTTTTTTCTTTTTTATTAAAAGTAAGAGATGTAATCTTGTTTTAAAATTAAATCTTAAAATAAAATTCCAAATTTATTTTAAAATGCGTCTATTGGATGATTCAACTGCTTATTTTGTAGATTGGTGAGTCAGAAATTGAAAAGTGTTAATTTAAATTAAGAACAAGCGAAGAGAACTCGTTATTTTAATTCTTAATTAATAAAAATAAAAATAAAAAAAAAAACTCTTAATGGATATTACTAGTAACAAAAATTTGAATTCTTTATAGCTTCAAGGTTATTTATTAATTTGAACGTATTATTAGGTTTAAAATAATAAAATAGAAAAAATTTTGGATCGTTTTTTTTTAAAGTCTTTTTAAGCATCTGAGGCCTCTTAGACACGGTCCATATTTATTAATTTAAATAAATTTTAGCATACAGGAAAGAAAATGAACAAATGACTTCTATATTATGAAATGAGCTTTACCTCTGCTAGAGGAGACAGGGGCACTTTGTTAAAAAAAAAAATAAATAGGAAACATTCTAAATTTATCATATAAGGTAGAAAGAACCAATTGAAAGTAGATAATATGATAATAATAATAATAATAAGTAAATAACGAATCGGCATTTTTTTTTATAAAGAGGAATATTTTTTAAGTAATAACGCTCTCGGCATTATAGAATCATTAAATCCGTAACGAAAGAATAAGAATATTTTTTTGCTTATTAAGATATAGATAATAATATATCAAATTTATTTATTATTACTGTTAACATCATTCAATATTGGTTTCTCAAGCATTAATGAAAAATCAAAGATTTCCTATTAAATAGATTAAACAAACGATAGATGACGTGAGGAAATGTTTTTTTATTATTATTTATATATTTTGAAAATGATAATTTATAAGATTTCGAGATGGCCTTTGAAAGAACCGAAAAAGTGTCGGTCTTTCTGCTGGGCAACTTTCGCCTGGTAACCGTATAAACAGCAGGGATTGCATCCATCAATGGATTTCATAGCTTCATTGCCAAACCCGGCCACACACACAATAGAAAAAGAAACGAATTTTATATAAATGGCTTGAAGGCGTCAATTGGACAAGATTCGAGTTTTTTAAGCAACCTTTTTTTTTTCATTTAATAAATTGCAATCTTTCTTTCTCATCTCTCT
Organism: Anisolabis maritima; assembly: GCA_010014785.2. Taxonomy (NCBI): domain Eukaryota; kingdom Metazoa; phylum Arthropoda; class Insecta; order Dermaptera; family Anisolabididae; genus Anisolabis; species Anisolabis maritima. Next base: position 4,252 of record JAAAKE020124826.1, read on the forward strand.
CTTCTCATAGCTGGCACTTTTTTCTTCTAAATGACACAGTTGTTTTTGAATAAATTAAAGAGATGAAGAAAAGAGCCACCAGGATCGCCGTCTTTTTTAATCCTTCGGCATGTGAGACCATATAAACTTTGAAATAATCATCTACTTATATTAAGAAAATCAATAAATCTATATTTATTTAAATTAATTAGTAGCCAAAATAATTTATATAAATTGGATAGTTTATGATAATTTTTTTTCGTTTGTGGAGGTAACTTCCTCTAAATATTTTAATACATTTTTCATCTTTTCCTTAATCCTTATCTCAATAAAATAAAAATTTTTATATAGAACGTAATTCATGAATATAAAATCTTCTAGGAACATTAACATTAATTTCAAGTTTATAAAATCCTCTGAGGAAATATTGACTTATAATTACTAAAATATAATTCTAGTTTATTATTAAAGGTTACGTTCTACTTTTTCCTACCTTAAGCTATAAATAAAATTAAGAATTGATTGCAAATTATATTTATTAAAAATAATAAATTTCAAAATTTTAAAAATAGATAAGAATTTTCTATAACCCGATGGTAGAGCCCTGCAAGGGCACGGGCAAGGAAGGAACCCCGTACTCTATGCGGCCACCGATACGGGCGCGAATTGTGAATTAGTACGGATATAGTAATATTAATATTTTAGGATCTTATTTGAATGTATAATTTTTTATTTTTTTATATATTTATGTTCCAGTTGTTTTTTTTTTTTCCATTTTTATCACTATAGATAAGAAATGTTAAATATTTATTTTCTTAAAGATGTTTTTGATGTCCTTTATCCTTTAAACAAAGAAGAAAGAAAGAAAGCTCTCAGAGTGCAATGTCCTTTGATTATTCGCATCAACTCTCGGATCTTTAATCCTTTTAAAAGTATCTCTCTTTTTTTTCTCCCACTCCCCGATGAAGTAAAAGCATTTTAGCGAAACGACGTCTGCGCATTCCTTGTGAGTCTATTGACCTAACTGAAATCTGACTTTCAATAGAGATTTAACAAAAAAGAACAAAAGATGTGTTTGAGTGGTCTTGAAAAAAAAAAAGGATTTTTTTTTTAATTCGGTCAAGTAGATGTTAAAAGTTGAGACTTTCATTGGAGATGTTATGGATGAGGCATCCTTGGCCTTGGCTCAAGAATCCTTTCGCCAGACAGCGTTTATTATTTTTTTTTGACACAAGGTGCGACTAATAATTAAAATTATTTTAAATTATTTGGCTCGATTTAAGATTAAAAATAAAACGATTTTTCGTGACCTTATTAAGAAATGAATTCGGTGAAAAGTATTAATAATTAAACAAATAAATTATCAAATCCAATTTTTTATACCTAATCCAAAATGGCGTTGATAAATTTAGATACTAACCGCCTCTAAAGAAATTGGACAAATGATGCTATTAATATTATATATATCGGCTTTAAAAACAAAAAAATAAATTTTTTATAATTTTTAATATCTAGGAAAGGTAACATTTTAGATTGTTTATATATAAATATAAAATAGTATAAAGTAAAAAGATTTTTCTCTTTAATTTACAATAAAAATTTATTTAATTTTTTTAAATTAATAGGTAAAAACTAATTTATTCATATTCATTCCTATATATAATAAATACATATGTATGGGAAATAGATTATATATATATCATCGGAAAGTCTAACGCAAATAATTCGCTAAAAATCAGCCATCCGGAAATAGCATTTTATTTATTTAATATAATCATCCATTACCTTTAAAAGAATCTTTTAGTGTACGATTTGGAAAAAATTTATTTCTAAGAATATCTTTTTGGAAAATTATTGTAAAACATATTATTTAATATTTCTTATCCTAAAATATTTATATAATACATGGATTATAAGGTGAGTGACCTTTAGTAAAAAGATTTAATTAGGAAAAATTGAAGTCATATTTCATTGTAATTATTTATAATCTATTTCCCATACATATGTTCTTATTATATATAGGAAGGAATTTGAATAAAATAGTTTTTACCTATTAATTAAAAAAAAAATTAAATAGATAAATTTTTATTGTAAATTTTATAAAGAGAAAAATCTTTTTGCTCTACACTATTTTCCCATACTTATCCTAGTTAACAAATGAGTTCAGTTTTTTTGTTTAATTGGCTGTTTTTCAAAAGGTAGAAAACCTCGAGAAAGCGGAAGGAGGGCTTTTTGCGAAGTGAAAGAGGAGGGCGTGTGTTGGAAATGCAAATGCAAAAAGTAGTAGGCAGGTGATTATTTCATAATCAAGATTAAATACAACCCACACAAATTCATTCAAGCCTCTTTAAAAAGGATTAAATTGAAATCTAATAAATAAAATATAACAAATTGATCATTGTTCTATAATATTAATTAATTATCATTTGTGCAAACAACGTTTTTTTTATATCTTAATTAATAATATTACAAAATTTTAATTTGTTGTTTTAAAGTATAATAAAACATTTTCGATTGAGTCAATCTCTCTTAGCTTATAGTTCTACTTTCCCAATAAATGCATTAACATCTCGGAGTTCATTTCTTGTCTTTAGTAATTTTACACATTTCTCAACACCTGAAATTCTCTTTTTAGGAAATCCTGGATCTACGCCATACAAGAAAGAACTAACGGCAATAGCTTTGAGCTCGATTAGCATTTTATAATATTACAAATAATAAAATTAGTTTTTTTTTTTTTTTTAATTTTTATAATAATTTCGAAAAATAAATAACTAGACCCATTTTAAAATATAGGGTTAAGAGAAAGTAAAATTTGTTTTATCTCGGGAATAAATTGCAGGTCTGTCAGCAGTCATCCAAACTTAAAACAAGACATGAATACGTCAAAAAATATTATTAATATAATTTTAATATTTAAAAAATATTTATTTTATTTATTATTTAGTAATAATAAATGAGAATGAAAATAATGCTTAGGCTTCAGTGGGGAGGGGAGATATTCAAAAGACACTCAAATTTGCTTTTTTATCTCCGTTTAATAAAATTATGTTTTCGATAGCAAGCTTGCGCAGTTGTTTCTACGACTATTTAACAACAATAAAAGATTCGAAGATGCCATTTCTGAATGGAAATTGAGAAATAATGTCCCTTTTCCTTGTCATCCTAAAGAAAAGCGAGTCTGTGATAAAACTAATGAGATAAAAAATTTCCAAAATTTATACTGTTGTATATATATATATTGATTAATAGAACGATATATAATTTGATTTTTCTTTGAAGATTGTCGAATAGAAATTTTTTTTTAATTAAAATTTTTTTATTTTCGGATGCATGATGGCGTTTCGAGTTGAGACAGCTTCCTGCACTGGCAAATGGCAGCAACTATTCATTGGTTTCGCCAATCGCCCTGCTCTGTCCAAACTCAGGGCTTTCGCCACAGACTTTTAACCGAGTTCATAAACTGCTGGCAACTTGCTTAAGCAACACTACAACAGACAACAACAACAACAAGAGAGGACACTCAGGTTCTCACGCCTTTTGGACCAGCGGAACCAATCAAGGAGGAGCCCATTCAAGACACCCACAAAAAAAAGAGATTTATTCATTCAAATAATCGAAATAATTAAGATTAATTATAAAAAGGAGATGAAGATTAAAATATAAAGATGATAAATTTTTCAAAGTAATGAAATGATTGAGTCGTCCGTTATCATTTCAGGTCCTCGATTACACGAGCTCTTTTATAAAACATCTCAATTCATTAATCAGCAATTTATATTCTTTTAACAATAAAGATTAGATTATTTTTTAAAATTTCGTCATATATATCGATAGACTATCTACATAATTCAATGATGGAATTTTTTATTTTCTTGGAAATTTCCTCATGAATATGATGATAGAAAATTTTTCTTAAACATTTTAATTATTAATTCATAATTTAAGGAGATAGTATCAGCAAGAGCGCGTTATATTAAAAGAAATAAAGTATGATTCATTAATTATTTTTCTAAACCAAATGCAATATTTATTTCATATTTTATTTAAAACGAAATTAATTTATGAAAGGAAATATTGAGAAAAAATGTGTACATAACTTCAATTGCTACAGGATTTTAACGAAATAATTCTGATGTTGACACCAAAAAAAAAAAAAAAAAGGTCGAAAAATCAAATGATAAAATTCTTTTTGATATAAAAATTTCATATTTTTATTTGACGTCAGAAAAGAATAAATTAAAAGGTTAAAGTTTCCAAATTAGGCTAGTGGAAAATTAATTTCGTTAGTAGTCAATTTGTCTGTACGAATTAAAGGATGAGTGCATTTATTGTATCGATGACTTTTGTTCTTAAATTTTATAAAATTTCCGATGAGCCGAGATTTTGTTCTTTGGTGAGCATCATCCTCATTACCATAATCACACTATCATCATCGAGAGCCACAGCATTGCCCTTGATGATGATGTCAGAGGAGGCTTGCACCATCATATGGCGGCGCGTGCACAAGGAGTGGCCTTCAAAAAGTGCTTAGCCAAGTCCAAAAAAAGTGCTCGAATTCAAAATACCAAATTTGGAGAAATAAAGATATTAATAAAACATAAATGTGAATACAAGATCAAAAAGTTATATCCTCCATAATGAAAAAGGATTAATACCTGTGACAAAGCTTTGATTTTTGATCAAATTCGTTTTATATTTTTTTAATTTTAATGAAAGGATTCAAGTTAGGAGGTCACTCTCAAGAAGCACTTGCGAAGGACGCCCGTTGCATACTAATTTATAATAAGATACCATCAAATAGATACTAATTAATCGTCATTCGTTGCTAATAGCCACCGAACCAAATAAGAAAATATTAAAATAAAATTATTAATAATTAAATTTAATGAGCCCAGGCAAGACTAGATTTCTTAAGATACTTTAATATACACTTATTTAAATTAATAAACATTAAGATCTCTTTAAGAGCGAAGTGAGAAACAATGATTTTCATTCATTAATTTGGAGCGACCACCTAAAAACTAAAATTATATTCAATTTAAAAACCCTCAATGAGTATTAGAACAGATCGAATTAATCTACGACAAACTAATTGATAAGTTAACGATTTCGAAACAAGCTGATATTTATATATTTAGATTTGAAAAAAAAATGCAATAAATAATCCATTTCTTAATCTTTAACTCATTAAAAATTCTTGTTTTTGAAGAATGTAAATTTTTTCTCTTTTATTAAATGAAAGAATTTCTTTCTCTCGATTGCATATGGTCATTTCCCTTCGGTGTTGTTGTTGTTGCAATTGAGCTCTATATTAGATTACGTTAACATCGCTCACTTTAGTTATGTCAGTCAGTCAGTGAGTGAGTTGAGTCTTGTTAGTCTGGCACCTAAGCTGCGCAAATGTCGCGAATGTTGCGTTGCGTACGCTTTAAATTATATTGCGTCGTCAGAAATTTTTTTATAAATTCCTTTTTTTATTAATAAAATTAAAATAAAATATAATTTTTTTTTTTTTTATTGAATGAGTGAAGAAAAAATATAGAATAATTTTTATTAAAAAAATTCAATGATTGGTGGATTTAGCGCTGATTAAGGCCCTTTCAGGATTAGATTTTCAAACCCTTTTTACATGTGGTCGAAAAGTTTGGAGATCCTTGCTTCAAACTCCGGGAAGTCGTGCGGTTCATTCGCTCATAAAAAATTATTATTATTATTATTAAATCAAATGATGAGCAATGTTTTTAAATATTTATAGAAAATAAATAACCCTGAGAAGAACTCTGGAGATGGGGCCGACCAAGTTTTTTGAGATAAACCTGAAAATTTTGATTAAGTAAAACAAATTTTAAATGGGAAAAATTAGATTGCCCACCTACACCGTGAAAATTGCCCGGTCCTTTCAAATAAAAATGTCTTGAAAAATACTTTTTTTAATAGGACAATATTATTTTTTTACTAATATGGTAAAAGGAATTTTGATTAATTTCTTTTTATAAACTTTAACCTTTGTTATGAAAAAATTTTTAGTAATATTTTTATTTCAAAAGCTCCTAGATAATCGTTAATTCTGTTCTGGTTTGAATTGAGTTTATTCCCCTTCTATTTTTTTCTTTATAAAAAAAAAAAATACAATAGTATATCTAAATATTTCTTCACGTTCCAATCAATAGTTTTAATCTGAAGCTATAGTTTAGATATAAATATATAATTGTAAATTGTAAGAAATCGAGAGAAACATTTTTCTTATCATTTAGGTTACTAAGGCAAACGTGTGGTTCGGATTTGTCAATATCCCCTTTCAAGAATGCACTGATTCATAATTTAATTTCAAGGATACCTCTTCTTAAAGATGCATGTTTAAAGAAACATTGATGATGATGATTCTTCATATTAGTAACACGGCTATTTGGCATACGAAATCATGTTGCATTCAAATTAACTTATTTATTGAGAAATTTACTCTAATTAACCTAAATACACAAAATAAAATATTTTATTGTCTAAATCGAATTAATTCTGAATCAATCTATTTGCATAATGATCAACATGAGTGAATTATTAATTATTTCTCGTTGAATTTTTCTTTGATTTTCAATACACTATTGAACAATTTCGAAATAGTACCAATATATTTTAATGGAAAATATATAATATATATATATATATATAGAGAGAGAGAGAGAGAGATTACTATATATATATTTAATTAATAGCTTGATTACAATAGTCCATTTAAGAGAAAGGCAACGTATAAAAACTAAAGGAATTTTTTAAATTGAAATAAGGTTCTTTACAAAAGAGACTACTATCGGGTAGGCAACCCAAATGATCAGCTCTCTAATGGATGTTTTGGTACCTCCAGAAATCCTCTAGAGCGGACCGCGAATGTGCCAAATTGTTAATTTCTAGATAACAATTCAGCATGCGTATTGAAATTAATCCAAAAATCCATTGGCTGATTGTGGTGGCGATTACAATTTTTTTTTTTTAATTGAAACATTCATTAAAATTCCAAAAACTTTTAGATTATATAAAAATATCTAATAATTTTCATTTAATTTCTAAAATTCTCATTTTTTCATTCTTTTGTAAAATAAATAATTTTTGAGTATTTAATTATGAATATATTTTTATGAAACAGAATGTAAAAATTTAGCAATTTTGAGTTGGGTGCATGCAACCGTGCATTAAAGTCAAGCCAAACCTGCTGAAGTAATATGACATTTCGTTTGCCTTATTTGAAAGAACCGATCCATTCATGAAATAAAAATAAACAGGTGAAGGGGGACTTGGAGAGATCAAAGGGGCTAATGAGGGTCCTTTTTAAAGAGAGAGAGAGAGCCCCTTTTTAGTAGTAGTCTCTTGCACCCAGAGGGATCGGATTGCATGTCGCATGTTGCTTAAGAGACATCGACATCTAACCTTCCGCAGGTTTCGGTTTGATGCAACCTAAGCTTTAAGCTGCGTGGTCGTCGAGATTAAAGTGGGTTGTTGCTTAATGCGCCCTTGAGCCACAAACCCACAACCTACCTGCCAGGAGGGGGTATAAACGTATAAATAGAGTACCTACTAATCCAATATAGCACGCAGGCGAATGAGATCAAAAGTAATTTTATACTGAAAATATAATATTTTAACCCATTTCTTTTAAATGAATTTGATATTTTTCAACCGATATTAGTCAAGAGTTTTCTGTTTCATTCATCCTACTCCTTGTCTTCATATCTTTCAAATGGGCGTAAATTGGTTTATATTTCAATATCATAACGCTATTTAATTTGTAAATCTAATTTCAGTCTATGAATAAATTATTTAAATTTATCAATTAATCTTTGTCAATATTTCGATCCTTGAAACAGTTTTTATGATGTACTGTCAAAATGTAATAAAAAATTGAGAATAATAAATAATTGAAATAATCATATAAAAAATAAAATAAAATAAAATATAATTAAAAAAAATTTGAAATTATATCTTGTTAAAGTAAATTGGATCCATTAAAGAGTCCAAAACCAAAAAAGGATTTGTAATATATATTTAAAATTTCATAAGATTCAACTAGGCAATTTTTTTCAAATATTAGAACTTTATCTCCAAATTATAAAAAAAAAAGTCATTAAACAAGTGGGTAAATGTAAATATCTTGTAATTATTTATGTAAGGAGTATGGAGGTTTAGCTCTGAGGATATCGGATTTGATAGAAACGACGTTGCTAGATTCGCTGGGTCTGTCATCCTTAATTTTATTAAATATCAGCTAATATTTTAATTATTAAATTATCTTTTTGCCTTGTGACCGAGAGATTAGAATTATTTACAGTGTCAATATTGATATCCTTAAAAGCCAAGTTTGAATCCCAGGTAGTCCGATAAAAATTTATTTATATCAATTGGATACCAACTGATATAAATAAATATGCCTGAATAATAATATGTATTGTAATAAATTTATATGCGTATCATTTAAAGTTCATTTGGCCCAAGATGCCGAAAAGACTTAAAAAAAAAATATTTTTCAGAGGTACTTGGTCTACCTTATAAAATAGAATTGAAATTTTGTGAACCCATGATAACCTGAACAATTCTTTCTTCCCCTCCGAATTATTCTATGTCATCATCCCTTGAAACGTCATATAAAACAAATTGTTATATTTTCAGGATTTTTACTCAACCCTAACTTTGATATGCCAAACGAGTTCTACAATAAATAACCTGATTATGTCGACTTACAAGAGGTCCCCCCTAAGACCAGTTTTATATTCTATATCTGAAATTTTCTTTAGAATTCAAAATATCTACTCCTTCATTTTAATATCCATCATAAACTTATGAATCTTGAATTAGAGAAATTTTTCTTTATTTTCTAAACCATTGGGAGTATTTTTTTAATGATGAGTTTCAAATAAAAGTGAGAGAGTGAGAGAGATTAAATCTGATTCAATCAGCAAAATGAATTTCGATTGCAATTGCGATTGCGAGTGTCTTACAGAGGACACTGAACTTTGAGAAAGAAGAAAACTTTCTTTCCGTGCCTTTCTCTCTCTCGCTGCGCTCTTTCACGGTCAATTCCCTTTGCAAATTTCTTTTGTTAACAAGCGTGATGATATTTTTTTATTCGATTAAGAAAAAAGTAAAAATATTCTAAAAAGAAATTTTCTTTCTTTTTATCTTTATTATTTAATGATCAGAGAAAATTTTAAAAAGTGAGAATTAAAAAAAATATTTTTCAGAGAACCTTTGGCGGATATTCAAATGAAAATAAATAAAAAAATAAAAACAAAAGGAAGAAGTGACTTTTCAAGAAAGTGTGTGAAATATGACAAAAAATTTCTAATAGTTGCATATTTAGCCTGGAGGAATTTTCTCTTCATTTAAGCGTGAGAAGATTTATAAATTTATTAAAATGAGTATGTAGTGTTTTTTAGACAGTGACGTCATTTGGAAGCAATGATTTTCTTCAAAAAATTTTAATAATGGGATCCCATTTAGGATTAAGGAAATATATAGATGGCACCCTAGTCTCAACTTGAAACAAATGATGAAAAATGCTTGGATTTTAGACAAAATAAAAATATACTGTAAATTATGAAAAATTAATTTAAAAATGTATCTTTCCAGGTGTCGTAAAAGTAAATTTTAAAAAATTCGTTTGTTTTATAAAATTTATGTTTATATTCGAAACTGATTAAAGTAGCTAGTGAATTTATAAAAAGATGTCTAAAAATTAGTCCTCTTTGATTATTAAGCTCTGTAATTTTGTGAATTTCCAAGGTTGAGAAATTAAATTTTATAACATGTTTGAATATAGTTAGGAAACTAGTAATTCTTCTAGGATCAAGGGATTAAATTAAATTACTAGGCTATTTTTTACAAGCCATTTAGAACATCTATCTAATCTTGAGCTTAGGCCAAAATATAATGTTTTAATTAATTTATTGAAGAAGAATCTTGAAATTTGTTTTTCTAATTAAAAACATACCGAAAACTTACTTAAAAAATTATTTCTTAATAGAAAAAGTTTTTAATGAAATAAAAAATTAAGGACTTGTTAGTGTCACAACCAAGTATTTACACTATTTTGTTTAATATGTAGATCAATTAAATTTGAAATAAAAAAGTGAATGTTTCAGAGTTCAAATAAGTCCAGTCGTTTCGTGCAATAATAAAATTTCATTCGTGTCAAGGCGCAAAGCCGGACGAGAGATAAAAAAATATGGGATAAATTGAATAAAAATAAAGGCCAAAATAAAAATAGCCCAGAAACACAATTACAGAAAGAAAGAGATGAATTTAAGATTGAAGTAATCTCGAAAAAAAAGAATCCGATAATGAATTCATTGCCCTTAAATTTGACAGAGAGGAGAACAATTGAAGATTGGGAAACGAGAAGTTGATTTCGAAAGGTAGCCCTGTTGGACACAAAACAAAAATAATATTCAAGATCTTTCAAGAAATTTTGAAATTGATTGGATTGTTTGTCGAGTAATTAATTGACTAATACCTTTTATCTAGTCATCAAACAGAAGAAAAATAAAAGATGAGGATGGATCTGAACTTTGTATCTTTTATTTATTTCATTAATTGCCACATCAAATCACTTTCTTAGATGATTATGACATGTTTTTGAATAAATTATTAATAAATTTTATTATAAAAATTCCAAAAATAAATGAGGTTTCAAAATTAATAGAAAAATAAATATGATGTCTATAGGAATCTGTGAATAATAAATTATTTCGGCTTGGGTGATAACCAACCCCATATTCCTTGGGCGGCAAT
>JAAAKE020124837.1:0-15011 GCA_010014785.2 Anisolabis maritima
AGTTAGTTTCGAAAAAACGTAATTAAGTCCTCTGGCGGGAAAAAACGAAATGACTTTCCGAACAACCCAATAATTAAATCATGAATGTAAACATTATTTATTTGTTATAACAAGTTAAAAAAAGATTTTTCATAAAACTTTATAAAGAACATGCCCCATTAATATGTAAGATTTTGCATATTAAATTAAAGAGGCTTAAGCGGGTCGTACGAATAAAATTGTTTAAAAAATTTTTTTTGTTTTCATTATCTTAGTGTTTATAAAAATTAAAATCCATCAAAAATTTTCTCCCTTCTCCTCCCTTGATGACTTTCCTCGTACGCCCAAATTTCAAGGACTTAAAAAAAATTGCTCTTAACGGTTAAGAAAAAAGATAATTAAGAGAGAAAACAAACATGAATTTTTCAAGAAAGTCTTTTCTTTTCATTTTTAATAAAATCAAATTTATTTTTTAGATGGAAAAGCAAAGATGTCTTTTTTTTAATAAAGGCAAAAGTGACGTGTTTCTAATGAGCAAGTGCACCGAGCGTGGCTCATTTAACCCAATTTGAATTGGAGAAGCATCTGAGTAGTCCTCTCTCCCTTATTCCTCATTCCTTTGAGAGAAATCGGCTACAGAGAGAAAAATATTTTATTTTTAACGTTATTTTTCTTCTCTTATTTCCAATAAAACTACTGAATTGAACATATCAATGAAAAAACATTCTTTAAATCTTCTTGAAATCTTTTTGAAAGTTGGTGGACATTTATTTATTCTTGTTCTGACACTTTAGAAAATGGATTAAATACATTATGGGGTTGCTTACCTTCTAGTAATCAAAAGTGAACTAATTTATGCGAACCATGGTTTAAAAATTTTTTCCAAATTTTGATATTATTAAATCTTAATTGTATCTACAGTATAAACTAGATTATGCGAATTAATTTGGAATAGAGGTCGTCATATTAAGCAAATACAAATAAAAAATATAGGTAAAATCAGAAAAAATGTTAAAAAAAATATTACAAAACTGGGCTCCACGCGACCTTCTTGGCGACACACAAAAATTATTAAAAATAATAGTTTGTTTCAAATTGCTCGTTTCAAGACACAGTTATTTATTCATAAGAATCGAATAGATCTCGAAAAACCTTCGAACTTAAATATTCCCCGTGAAAGAGTTTCTGCTGCTTGCAGAAGGGCTTTTAGAGCCGAGATATTGGTCACCTTGCTGGTGAAAAAAGCGGCTGATAAGGGACAAATTTTTGTTTAAAGATTTTTCACTTTGGACTAACTTTTACATTAGTTCTGTATAAATTGGGAGGTGAGTTTTTTGTTGGTCGGATGGAGTCTCCGGTGGTCTTGTGCAAAGGAAGCACCGAATAGGCTCCCGAAGATCCCGGGTTTGAATCTCGGGGCCATGATCCGCTCGATCCACCAGCAAAAATACACTCACAAAAATTATTTTATCAAAGAATTCTAGATGGAGGGGACCTAAATTTGTCCGTTGTAAGACATGTATTAAGGGTTATTTTTTTCTTAAGGCACCTGAGGCTATTTAGATTCGGCCTTATTTATTAAAATTAATTAGTAGACAATATATTCTAATTATATATATATTTAAAGCATCAAAATAAATTGAGCAATTCGTATTAAAATTGTAAAATTAAATAGGAGTGCTATGTAAAATCCAAAAATAGTAAATTTATAAGATAAAATATAATTGGATTTAATGTACTAAAGAGAAATAATATACTCATTCACTCAGTGCTCCATGTTTATATATTTTATACACAGGTGTATAGTTTGGTGACGCATCAGGCACTTTGCCAAAAGCACACCAAGAGATTTAGATTTCTAACCATATTTTGGCTCTAATTTAACATCAAATTCATCATATAAAGTTATTAATATTTATAAGCTATGGATGTTTTGCATTTTATAGCAATAAATATTAAGAGAAGTTGACTAAAACAAAAAATTACATTATCATACCGGATAGAATTTTTTTTTTTGAAAATACATTCAAAATACACGTAGATAATTGATCTATGAATTTGATTTTTTTCTTTTCAAAATACTAAATTTAATTCACTCACTACTATTAATATTAATTAGATGGGATGAAAAAACAATTAAGCTTCTAATCTTGAATTAAAAATTCAAATCCACCTTAGTGTGATGACTATTCTCATGGGGAAGGAAGCGGCAAAACCACCCAATATAATCCCAAGTGTAGTCATAATGTGTGTCTCTTCAGATATCTGACTGACAAATCAAGGGAATAGTCAAGTGGAGGATGGAGGGAAGCTCCCCTTCAATTTACTTAAACTAGCAATTTTTTTTTTTTTGGATATGGAAGCATAATGTCAAATGGACTTATAATGACCAGTGGTCACATGCAACTAGGAAGAACAGGAGAAGGAGAGAGGGGGGGGCTTTAAAAGGTGCTTGTTGAGATTGGATTTGTGAGATTGGAGATTGTAAGTTTTAGGAAAGATAGGAGCAGGGAGGTGGTTCCATTCACGGGGATAAAGGAAGACTGTCAATTAAGGTTTTCAGAAAAATGCCTTAAAATGTTTACTATGATGTGCTTTCAACCAGATTTTTTTTGTATCTACATATATTTTCTTTCCGATAGTAATCAGCACCCGAGAGGTAAATAGTGGAATCATTAATTTTTTATATTCCACATTAGCTTGAGAGCAATAATAATAAATAATAATAAATATTACTATTAAAAATATTAAAGTTATATTATGAGTTAAAAATATTTATAAGCTGCAGTGCCAACTTTTATTGTTATCTTTTCTATGAGATTCTTCTCACAGACGATTTTAAGATGAGAGTTAGATATGTGTTCTTATTTTACTAAATAAAAAAGGGGTCTAGGGGGTAGTGAAGCTAGTTCCTTATATATTTTTAATATTTTTTTTTAAATATATAAATTTTAATAAATTTCTAGATTAAGGTTCCCTTATGTTGATTTAGGTATGAATTTAAATTAAATAATTTTCTGCTAGAAATTAGTGAAGAGGATTGGTGAAACCGATCCTATATTTTAAAGTCGATTTTTTGTCTTTTAAGGGTCAGCTTCTAACCATGTATAGTATATACGGAACTTTTGTACTTTCTCTTATCTATATATATGTAATATATAATGTAGGGAAAGTATTGCGATTGCAAAAAAAACCGATGTCGATTGATTTCAATGGAAATACACGTTTGGAAGTTCTCTAAGTTTAAAAAATGGTTCAGGCAAAATGGTCTGTGTGTTTTTTAATTTAATTTTTATAATAATAATTAATAATTGTTCTATATACACATACAAAGAAACGAAAAATCTCTAAAAATAAAATAGGGTAAATATAAAAAAAAATTTTACTAAAAAGAGAGAATCGATAACGATGAAATATGACTAAATTGATATATATCTAAAATTGATAAATAATCTCATCACACAAGTCCTTTGTATTATATAATATTTTAAATAATTTTTTTCATAAAAATGATTACATTTTTTTTGCCTCCTGCCCTCAAAAGTCTATCTTTTATAATTTCAATCCCCATGGTTCAAAAACAATTAAGGATTCATCAACCAATTTTTCTCTTTTTTTCTCCCCTTTTATAATAAAGATTTATTACAATAAAGAGATTAGTTTTATAAAACTGGACATTTTAAAATTATCGAATTGTTTATTCCACAATGGTGCGTGTAATTTGTCAATATGAAATAATATATTTATAAAATAATTATTCATATATATTATTTATATATAGAAAGGGGTATAAATTGAAGTGTTACATTTTAAATGTACATTAATAGGATTATGGGTTAATTAATTTCCGATATATAAAAATAATCCCTGAATGATATACGCGTATATTATTTTTACAAATGATAAGCGACTATCAGCTCTAAGGATCATTATATATGTTTGTAATCACCAGTAATTTATTTGATTTAATTATGGTTATGGCTTCTCGCCTTTTTGTTTTTAATATAGTTGATTATCATGCAAATACTAAATAAAAAGTTATTTATTATAGTTCTCTCTTACTTCCTAACTTTAGAAAGAAGTTTTGTATTGTATATTTTAAGATACGAAACGTTGAAGATTTCTACACTATTTATAATATTATATATATCCTGCAAGGCCAATTAAAATTCTCTTTTGTCCCCGAAGTTCTTAAAATGTTAAAGCCCCTGTTGTATAATCCAAATTCCCACTCTTTCATTGCGTCCAGCAAGCTGCTTTTGAATCGATTAAAAATTTTAACTTAGAAATGTTATTTAGAACAAATCTTTACGTTTCTTAAGCCTAACTTCTAATTTTAAATATTCATTTATAGAATAACCAATTAAATTGGTTAATTTCTAAGTTAAAATTTTTAATCAATTCAAAAGCAGCTTGCTGGAACGCAATGAAAAAGTGGGAATTTGGATTATACAACAGAGGCAAAAGAGAATTTTAATTGGCCTTGCAGGCGACAGCGCTTTTAAAAGGTAATTTTCAGCGTTTTCATAAAAAAAAATGTCGACTCTTCTTATTACAAATAAATAATCATTTTTTTATGTATATTTTTGGCTATCAGTTAAAGAGTGCATTGGTAGAATATTACGGGAGTACTTGAGCCCACTGGCACGGTATATTGATTTTCAAATTTACAAATCGCGATATTTTTCAGGATTTGGAAGATGAAGGTAAGCCATATATTGATAAGAAAAATAAAATTCTTTTTATTCAATGATAAATAATTATAATCAATAAAGTGATTCACAGATTTTTCTTTTATCTATGGAACTGCCCCCGCTGGTCTCTGAAATTATAAAACATTGCCAAAGTCTCCTGGGAGATAATCTCACTCCCAGTAACAAGCAGAAAGGGTCCAATTCGTGGCCCAAGTGCTGGACGAAAAACTCGTCCCTAAAATTAAATCCAAAAATGTACTGTCTCCCTCATATCATATAGATAGATGTTTTGCTTGTCTTTTTTATGTTTTTAGCCCTTGACAAGTTCAAATTTTGACTCGGTAAATGCATTTTTAAGCACTATGATTTAACTTTGGTTATAATTCCGTAGCACATTTTAAGGGGGAGATGGATGTAGAATTCAAAAGAAATTATTAATGAAATGAAAATAAAAAGTAAATCCAACGTTTAATCTTTTGAAAATTTTCTTATTATATACAAGGAATTCTATATGATACTATTAAGATGCTTGGTAATAATTAGAAATATGATTTTCTGACAAATTGTTAAAAAAAAAAAAGTAAAAATCAATAAAAAAAATTTTTTATTTATTTATCAATCACGAAGTCTTGTGAGACGTTGTTTTAAAAATATATTAGAAACAAAAAAAAAAAAAAAAAAAAAAAAAACTTTTGAGATGATAGAAAACTAAGAAACTTTAGAAGGAAGACACGAATGCAAAGGAGACACAAAGTTCAATGTGAGTGTTTATCTCTTTTCTTGTCTTATAAAATGATAACAAGAAAACTTTTAACAAATAAAAATGTTTTATCGTCTTGATAAAAATAAAAGAATTGTCGAACAATAAATTTAAAGAGTATTTATATTTTGTGATTATTATTGTATTAATCTACATACTTAATTACCCAATTAAATTGTTAAATGTTTGGAGTTTTAATAATTTAGATAGATCTATACTCTATTACAGAGAGCTCTTAAAATGAACCGTAGAAGTGGGCTAAAACTTGGACCACTCCAACAGCATCCGAGTGCCAGCAGGCCGGAGTTACTGGGTTCAATTATGATTATGACTTTATGGTCTGACCCACAAAAATACAACCTGATTAAATAAAATAATGATGATAAGTCATGGTCCGTGCATTTGAGTGTTTCATGAGAGTAAAAATGTTTCAATATTCAAATATATTTAATTGGACAGATTTCAATACAAAAATAAATACGAAAATATCAAAATTTTTTACTCCTTTCTATATTGCGCCAAACAAATCTTCCAAATAAAAACAAAACATTAAATTATCTGCTGTATCCCATGATGATGACAGTGTGATACAGCCGAAATATGCCTATGTGAATTTTTGATGCAATAAAGAAAGGATAAAAATTTTTTATATTATCGTATTTATTTTTGTTTCGATATTATTAATTTTTCAAATAGCTGACTAGTCTAAATCAATATTTCTTATCAATATATCTCACTGGATTTTTGTGGTTATTCTCATCTGAGTTAGGAAGGATATAATTTGCTATTTTAATTGGATACATTGTTTTATATTTTACTAAAAAAATTCAGAAATAATAATAGACCTTGGATTTATTACCTATAGCTACCTAGGCTTGAGCTCACGGTAGCTGAAAATCAATAATTAACAAAATTATATGATGGGATAATAACATCGTGTTTATTTAAAACATTATATATTCTTTTTTAAAACCTCTCATAGTTTAAATTGAACTTTAAAAAAAATGAAAAATTTCATCATAACTCTCAAAGAAATTAGTTCTTAATACTCTAGAGATGCCTGAATGCTCGAAAAAATTCAAAATTTAAAAGGTAGGACTCAAAAGCTATATGATATTGATTAAAGCAGTTATATATATTAATAAGAAACTATTAGAATTATTTTAAGATTGGTTGCAGTATATAAAAAATATATTATCTATGGGGAGTAGGGCTCAAGTCCTCTAGCTCAGCGGAGGCCACTAAATTCAGAATGTGAAATCCCGCGAACCACTTATGTATATGAATTTTTTTACATTTGTAAAATAATGATCAGAGAACACAATTTATTAATATGAATGAATCTATTTAATATAACAAAATTATAACTGCTTATTTAATTATAACAAAATAATTGAAGCTTATTCGATTCGAGCACTTTTTAGCTCCACTGACGTTACAATGACGGGGAGCCGTATTTATTTCAAACCGAGTTTTAATTGTTGTCACAGTTAGGTTGTTTCCACCAAATGTTAAACATGTAATTCTTTAACACGATTGCAACTTTGTAATTTTCAAATTAAAAAGTAAAAAAAAATTCAAAAATTGTAATTCAGAATAGAAGAATTTCTTAGAATATTATTTTTGTTTAATTATTAATAAAACATAAAAAGTGCAACTACGTCCAGATTTTTCTGCGAACCAAAATCTTCTCATGGTTCACCGGCTGTCGACCGCTGCTCTAGCTCTTCCCATTCCTATTTAGCTTTTCTATTTTTTGTGCTGGATTGAGGAATTGCTTTTAGTTAGGTAATGTCCTGATTTTATCTCCTTCAAATCTGGACCCATTAGTAATTAATTATCTCCGGACGTATTCCTTGGTTAGATAGATGGCTGCATGTATCAGACAAGCACAGCTTTACTCCAAAAGCATGTTTTCCAATAAATCAAAGTTACTTTGAAAACGCACCTAGGGAGAAGATCCCTTTTGGTTTTATGTAATTGTAAAGGAGAGAAAAAGGGAAGGTTGATTGATTTTGCCCATGACCCGTCCCACCCACACTTCAAGGGATGTTGCGAATGATGTCGTGGTTGTCGGTTGTCGTACTTGATGACGTCAGACTCCCCACGTGGACGTCGCGAAGTTTATTAATACCAACTTCCTCGGTGCCCCGGAGAAGCGCCGAGCGCTCTCTTGTGCATTATTTGGCAATCGCCCGCCTCGTAGACAAATGATGTCCGGCACGGATAGGATCTCTTCAGCCTCATGTAGTTACAAGGCGGACTCTTTTGCGAGAAGATCGTTAGTATATTTTGTAAATTTTGACAAGAGTGTGCGAAATGTTTTTGAACTTCGTGTCATATTGGTGACGAGATTAAGGAGGTCAGTTTTCACAAAATTACTATCATCGATAAATCAGTAAGCTCAAATTTTTACTTTAGTTGTAGTTGTTTAAAGAGTAAATTAGGAGATATTTATCATTCCAAAATATTAGTAGTGTAATATATCCCATAAAGAAACAGTTAAGCCCAGAGGCCCAAAATTTATTCATATTTAATTAGTTAAAATAATAATATAAATAAATATTAGTTAAGACTGATTAAAAACCTACTAAATAAAAAACAAAACTTTTTCTAAAAATTCATAAATCAATAAACATGATAATTACATAAAATGTTTTTAGTTTCAAAATCTTTGATACGAGGAACTTATTATTTGAAGAGATTTACAAATTAATTCTGTTTTTTATTTATTCAATAATTTCATAAAGGCTCTGGTTCTTTTGATTAATTTAATTCACTAAGATATACTATAAATATTAAGTAAAGCCTTAAAAAGGCTTCAAAAATATGAATAATTTTATAAAAATTTGCCCTTATTAAAAAAAAAAAAAAGATTCGAGCTTGCATACAAACATTCAGTATAATATTATCATATCTAAATATTTTTGGAATTCTGGAGTAGTTACAAAATCACAATAAGAGTAAAGCCTATTTCTTTTTTAATATTTAAAAATTTCTAAGTCTCCATTTTTTTTTGACTCTTCAGCATTAAAAGCCATTAGGCATATAGATAAAATAAATAGTAGATAGTATAATATCCTTTATAGGTCCATATTCATTTAAAGCGTTTTCATTGTCTTATACTGTTTTACAAGTGATTGTACTAAAATTGCTAAAGAAAAAAGTTAAGTGCTCTGCTCCGCTACTCAAAATATTGTTAGAATTGTGATCAGACCCAACAACAGAAAAGAGACCAGATTCCATCCTACTATTAATAAGCTAATGATTTTCGTATGTTCAATGTAAGACTCCTTGATGACGTCCAGGAAGAGCACGTCCACGTAGGTGTGTGAAGGCGTTAATAAATAAAGATTTTTGAAATGATCGATTTCTCTTTCTTTAACCGGCAAGAAGTCTTGCGTTAAAAAACTCTCAATATAAATTGTCTTTGTCTCCAAATTAGATGATTTAACCATAACGCAAGCCTTAAATAAAGCGAAATCGACCGCCTCAAAGATTTTTATTTATTAACTGACGGCTTCATACTATGCTTCTACCCTCTCTAATAATTTTCAATTTTCTAAAGAAAAATAGCCATTGCCGAACTCTCTGGTTTTCGAAATGTCCTCTGCTCCGCTAATACTCGAGAAGCGGTCCACCAAAATTTAATGAAAGGAAAATTGGTTCAGTAAATTTGCAAAAAAATAAAATAGCAAAAAGAAAGAAAAGTTAAAAGGGGAATGAAAAATCGGCAACGATTTATGTTTTATTTACATTAAAATTGATTAAATTTTGATAAAAGTCTTTCGGTCAAAATCCAAATTCCTGATAAAAAAAGTTTGAAAGAAAATAACATTAAAAAAAAATAAGTCAATTTAAAATGAGGACTTCAAACACCTCACCTTATCAAGGGAACATGCATGTACCCAAAATTTTTTTTGAGGGGGCAATCTAATTAAAATGTGATCATTTCGGGAAGGGCCAAGATTTCATTGCATGAAATCATCTATAAATAAGTAAACTTGACCATTTCAGAGAAGAGAGAGGGAGTGTAACTTCCCCTGGATTTTGCACTTTCAGCATATGGTGAAACGAACCAAAGTGCAAAAGTAATTCTCATTTTTCTTCTAATGGGAAGTCTCAGGTAGAGGTCATATAATTCCATTTTAACAATTATCAATGTCTTGCTTTATATAAAAACATAATTCCATTTCTTAATGGAGGATTATTAAAAAAAAATGAATCTACTCATCTTGAAAGAGATGAAGTTATAAAATTTCAATTAATGTTAATCTTTATTGCGAGGTTTTTTTAAATCAGTCTAAAATTAAAAATCACAGTCCTTTTGATAAAGGGAAAATTAAATTACTGAACACCCACTCATTTTCTTTTTTATTAGTTTTATCAATTTTTTTTATTAAATATTAGCAGTTAGTAAAAAAAAAAGATTTAATTTATATAAAGCAAAGAGATGTAGATATTATTGAAATTACCTAAATCAAAGCTGTGCCCTAAGCACCTCTATTCCCTTGTTCTTGGTTTCACACAAGACCAACTATAATTCCGTATTAAAGCCTATTGTCTCTACCTAATGTAGTCGGATTAATTTTGTGGTAACTGTAATAATTCATTCACTCCCCCATTTAAATTGAGTTTAATAAAAAATTTATGAAGAATTAAATCAATTGAATGATATAGAGGTATCTTATTTACTCTTACTATACTAAGACAAATAAAGCTATATTCTTAAGCTTATTTTTATTAAAAATAATTTAAAACGAAAGAAAAATCATTGGATTATTATTGATAAATATCGAAAGAAAAAAGGAATATTTAGACTTGGAATAAAGAATTTTTGTATCGATATGTGACTTGTAAGAAGATTATGTCGATAAATAAAGTGAAATTAAAAAAAAAATTTTATTTCGAAATTAAGACACTTTTCAAGTCTCCCTCGTACATCTCTTTTACTAAACAATTTATATATGTTATATACGTTGGATTTTTAAAAAATTAATTGAAATAGAGAGTAAATAATTTATAATTGAAGTTATTAATAAAGTATAAAAGAAATTATAACGAAGGTTTTAAGATGACTGTGCGAATTGCTTCAAGGCATATTTTCCCTTTTATAAATTCGCCTTTACCCTAGGCAAAAAAATCCTCCCCACGCAAAATAAGCATTCTCTCTTGCCTTTGTAAAAAGTGAATGTCAACTTTTTTTCCTTATTAGTTTGTCAGAATTAATCTAAAAGAAGATAATTTTTGGGGTGGGGAAGAAGAGATTTACCTATGTAAAGACGGTTCAAAGAAAGGGTGAACTTATCTAATGGGAGAACTTGTTAAAAGAGAAAATAAATAATAATTATTATTTATTTTTTTAACATTTTGTAATTTGACCTGACATGTCCGGTTGTGACAGATGCGCGCTATCATGTTCTGCTAGGGCCTTGATGGTTTGATAGCATCCCTGTTTGAATAATAAATAAATAGTTACTAATATAGACAACAAAATAAATAAACCACATAAAAAATACTAATTAATTAATTAAGACTTATTTGAAATAAGCGTTGAATTTCAAAAAAAGTTCTATGAGATTTTTAGCACCAAGCAATCCGAACAGACCTGTCCCGGTTCAAACAGGGAGGCTATCAAACCATCAAAGCCCTGGCAGAACATGATAGTAGCGCGCATCTATCACAACCGGACATGTCAGGTCAAATTACAAACTGTTAAAAAAAACATTAGTAATAACCGTATATTTTTTTTTTTTCAATCAATAGACTGATTTTTATATCAAAGTATTCGAAGATTAAAAATTTTATAATTGTAAATAAGTTGTGTTCAATGTTAATTTTATAAAGAACATGAACTGAATACCCCTCCTACCTATAAATTGGATGTTATTCGAGTAGAGATTTTAGTGATATTCTATTTACTATATCACCGATTAAAACAGCAAGTATTCTCTAAAAATAACACCAAAGCAGGCTCACATCTAGAAAAAAAATTTTTTTTGGGTAATAGCTGATCAGAGATTAGTTTAGAGGCAACCCAGGGCTATGTTTCCCAAGTAATATCACCGTAATTGATGTACCATTTTTGAATATTTTGGTGGGATGAAAAATTGACTCAATTTCTAGACACAAATATATCATTATGATTGTGTTTAGAATACGGCTCTCTTTGAGAATAGTTTAAATTTTTACTTTCCCGCACTATTAATATATATATAATGATAAGGGGAAAGCATTATGATGAAAAATATAAACCCTCAATTTCTTAAAATATCGTTGCGTTTTAAGTCCCTAGAAATGCCTAAGAAGGTATTAAATTTGAAGCGAATCGGTCGGCAGGGGGCGGTTAAAAAGGCTCCCAATATCCAATATTTTTCGTGCCCCACAATTTTCTCGGAATTTGATGGGCCAAATTTGTAGAATCTCGATGTTAATAATTAAGAGGTTTGTTTCCAAGAAATGGACTAATTCATAACAATCCTTGATGATATTCTAAATAAACGAAAAAAAAATTGGGCATATCACATAATCCATTTAGACTTTTTAGAACTTATTTATTTATATTAATTGGTAGCCAAAATTTTTTGCCGCTCAAGACGGGAAGCAAACCACTGGCATTTGGTAGTCCTTTGGTGTAGAGGTAGAGATCTCGCTTCTCATGCCAGAAATCAATAGTTCGCTTTCCGTCCTGAGCGACAAAAATTTATTTATATTATTGTGGCTAATAATTAATATAAATAAATCAGGAAAGAGTCTAAATGGCCTAAGATTACGAAAAAGACTTAAAAAAGACTTTTGGTTCATGAGGCGAGACTCCTACTTCTACATCAAGGAAGAGAACAGAGAATATGGTTAGCAATGACTAAAAATGCAGAAAAGTGTTACACCTTGGTTGATTTTATTTATAATGATTATTAAAAATCTGTAAAAATACTATATCAATAAAAATCATTTTATTTGTATCTAATAGAATACTTTTTTTTTTTTTTTGGAAATAATAAAAGATGAATAAAATTAGATCTAAGAGGGAACTGGTGACTGTTTGACATTTGCAGGACATCTCTGAATCCAGTTGTTTGGATACCTCGACAAAAATAGAGAATCTTTAATTATCTATTTAGTTAATGTGAAATAATCTTTCATTATTTGTTTTTCACAAAAGAATTGTCAGTTGAGAGAGAAGTGAGATCAATCAATGTATTGTCGTTTGGAATCCTTTAAAAATTTAAATTTATTTATTTTTAATTACTTTTTTATTATTTATCTCTAAAGGGTTTAATTATTTAAAAAAAAAACAAATTCTTATTTCAGAATCTATTACTTTCTGTTTTTTTTTATTTTCAAAGTTTTTAATTTTTGATCATCTTAAATAAAAACTTTATTATTCCCTTTGGTTTTAAAGAAGTATCTAAGAAGTAAAACTTTGAAAAAAGAATCTAATAAAATTTACATTTAGTCTCTTCTTTAGCTAGACGGTCTGTTGTGTTTTATCTTTATTTATAAGTTGTATAATACACAAGTTGTTAACGCAACATTAAGAAGGTCAGAACAAAAAAGAAAATGACAAAGAGAACGTCTTAGATTAGATAATCTTTCAAAAATGATTTCTATTTCGCATTCTGTTCTTGGCTTTTAATTGGATATAGGAAATAATAAATAATAATTAGTTTTTTGAATTCGATAGTATCGTGAAAAAATTAATGAAAGATGTGAAGGAAACCGAGGCTCAAATCTATTTTATAGTAAAAATTTATCAATGATTCTCCTAGGGAAGCAAGCGAAAATCTACCATAGTTACTCTCCGATATAAAACGTTTTATGTATGTTAATTTATCAAATAAAAGTCGGCAAAAACTAGCAAGAAATGAATAAATTTAGTTTCATTTAGCTTAACTGAAAAAAATTTAGCTCTCTTCCAAAACATGGCAATCTTCTTTTAATGAACAAAATATCTGAATGAATAAATTTAATGCCTGAAATTAAATATACTAGTTAAAAAATGAGAAAAGGAGATTTTTTTATGAAATTGAAGAGGGAAAAAAATGTCTTACGCTAAAGTATTTTTTTAATTGGAAGTCGTCAATTTCAAAAGTGAAAAAAAAAACACTAAACACATGAAACGGGAGGAAGTCACTAAAGGAAAGAAGATGATTTTACAATTTAAAAGAAACTTTATTCTATGTTAAAAAATTTTAAATATAACAATAAACCAACTTTTGATTCATTTCAACTTTACGATGTTCTCAAACTTTATATACTTTTTTATAAGAGTTATAAAGTTTATAAATTTATATCAAATTCATAACAATAAGGTTTTTAATAAATATTGGAAAATTTTAAACCATTTTTTTTTATTTTAATATATTTTCCAATTTAATAATAAGTTTTTATTAAATGTTTTAATTAAAAAAAAAAAAATAGAAATCCTTCTTCAAGGTTAATTTGGATCAAAATTTGATAAATATAAAAGTGTAGATGACTATAAAAATTGTTACTACCTTCCAGGCACGTAGCCAGAAAAGAGAGAGGCTATGAGTCCTCCCTGCCTGGGGCCCACTATTATTAATACAAAAATCTCCGGCTGTCTATATCTATTGCAGAAATTTACAACTAATCAGATAGGCAGGAAGAGTAGAACTCAAGGATAGAGTATGAATTTCTATGGAAAAATGAGCTAAAAAGTTAAGCTTGCACACAATTTTTACTATTTTTAACATTTGAAAAAAGTATTCTAACAGAGTTCATTCTAAATTCAAATATCATATCATTTGTGGAAAACTGGAAAGTCGCCCTCCTTAAAATTAGCAAAAGAGAGACTATATTTTAAAAAATCCAAAATTTATCATTTTTGATAATTTTCCTAAAGATATCTTTAGCTTATTTTACTATATATATTAAGATAAAAAAATACTTATTAAAAAAGAAAAAACTTCAACTGTAAATAGGCAACCTGTCTTTAGAATTCTTGCTGATAAAATTATAAAACAATTAATAATTTATAATAATACTGTATTTTACGATTTATTAGACCATGCCAAATTAATTTTAAGTTATAATATAAAAAAATAAATTCTACATACACATGTAGTTAGATAACCTATAATATAACCTTTTTTCTGTTTATTCGTAAAGTACAAGCAAAAAATACTTTAATTTCTAATAGAGTTTATTAGATCAGAACAAATGTATTCTTACAGAGGCGTAGCTGACAGGAGGCAACAATTTTAAAAATTTAAAGCTGGCCAATTTCACGCAATTTAAAAAATAAAGTTCTAATTAATTTTTTTTATCTTTTCGGCTTCTGAGGCCAAATAGACTTTAAACAATTCATTTTATTATTATTTATGATACAAATTATCCTGACATATTATTAATATCAACTGGTGTCCCAATTGGTTTAATTAAATTTTCGGATTGCCTGAGACCAGAACCCACATCCCTTGGTTTTGAAGGTTATTGACAAGGTCAGTATCTGGAAGGGTACTCTATTGAATATAATAATAATAATAATAATATCAATAATAATAATAATAATAATATCAATAATAATAATAATAATAATAATAATAATAGGAAAT
>JAAAKE020124848.1:0-13165 GCA_010014785.2 Anisolabis maritima
TTTCCAAATGCTTTTGATGTTCTTCCAAACTATCCGAGTAGACAATCACATCGTCCAAATAACATTGGACAAAATTTTGTGTGATTGCAAAAATATTTTTAAACAACTTTAAAATGAAAACAATTTTTATAATTATAAAAAAATTATTAAAAACAAAAATCCTTTATTTGAAGTCTTTTTTTTTCAATCAAAAAATATCATAAAATCAATCTTTAATTTAAATTTTTTAAATTTAATAAGGGGTATTAATTACCTCCTCTTGACTTTATGGCAGCCGTGAGCCTTCTAAACATACTTCTTATGAGGATTACGACCTCGGGATGGTCCAGATTCTCCCATCCTTCCTGTAGGATAATTTTGATTGTTGGATGCTCTCATGTACAGGATCTCGAGCTCGTATCCGCCTCCCCAGCATATCACGTACTCAATTTGTTTTAAATCAGCTTGCGAGCTGACCAGTCCATAGTTCTCAGACCAATCTCATTTAGGAATGTCCTAAATTGCTTTGCCACATGAAGTCTTGCATTATCATGAATTAATAAAAAATTGTCTCCGATCATTGGGACGAAAGGTATAACATGAGTGATGAGGATCTCTTCCACATATCGATTCGCAGTGAGAGAACCATTTTCAATGAGAGAAAATCTCGATTCATCAGTAAACAGGACACTCCATTGGGACTCTGTCCAGTTTAGATGATTACGAGCATACAGAAGACGTTGAGCAGGGTGTCTCGGAATCAAAAGAGGTCCCGTCGCTGTTCTCATCTGACACCAACCCTAATTTCTAGAGACATCTTTTGATAGTCCAAACACTTAGATTGACTTGTCGAGGATGCAGAAGGCGGTGTTGAATTTGAACTGCGGTACAATGCCGATCCCTCAATACCTCAATACGTATGAATCGGTCCTCTCTCTCAGTTGAAGCTCTATTTTGATCAGATCCCGGTCTCCTGGTATAAGAGTTAGTTTCTCTATATCATGTTACAGCCCTAATACTTCCAACCGATGTTCTAAGTCTTTGAGCAACGTATCGATATGAAAAATTAAATTTTTCAGTGTTCCACTTTTTTTGCACCTCAGTGTAATACAGTAATACTGGGTGGCCCAAATGTCAGTTCACCAATACAATTTTGTTATAACGATTCAATATTGGTTTTCTATGCTATTTTAAATTTTATATTTTTATTATATACCAGCAAAGGAGTCAGCTTACATTTGGTCAAAATTGTACACCAGGAATTTCCATTTGTTTATTTTTGGCATTTTTTATGTTGGGTTTTTAATTAATTTATTTGTTCTACTGATATAATGCTAGTGTAGATCTTAAATATTTTTTTTTGGTATTATGAAAAATTTTCTGAATTACGAGATTATATAAATCTAGTTCCTTTAATATTAGTTCAAGTTTAAAATTTAAGAAAATATGATTAAATTGAGAGTAATATACTTTTTTGTCAAACGGCAAAAATTTCCCACGGCATGGTTGAAATTGACTTCTCTAATGATCTTTTTCAGGAGGAGATAGAAGGTACAAAAAAGCCTTTAGAAGAAATAGAAAATGTTACTTTTGCATCTGTCCAAGTAGCAGAAGTTTTCTAAATATTTTTTAATTTTTTTTTAAATAAATCATTATTTGGAGAGTATTTTTTATTTATTTATTTTAATTAAATCCGTGAACATAGGATAAAATAAATTTTATTATTTATACGAACAAAATCAATCAAATTTAAAAATACAAAATTAGTTAATTTTTAAATTTGTAATTTGACCTTTATCCTACGGTTAATATGTCACCAGCTAAATTGTAAGGTGGAATTTCGAGATTTCTAGGTGCAGGTCCTTTTCGGATTCTCCCAGCACCATCGTAATGGCTTCCATGACAAGGACAATAAAAACCAAAAAATTCTCCTGAAAAATATATTGATTTTAGGAAAAATAATTTAAATTATATGGATAATGGAAGCAGAAATCTCGCTGAGCACCCATCTAATTGAAATAAAGGATTTATTCTGTGACTGAGGTTACGGGCGTCCCTGACGCTCATCTTCAGGACAATTATGAAAATTTTGTTAGCCATATGGACGAGAGTGAGTGACGCTCGAAACATCGGCAAGAGGATATAAATTTTTTATTTTAACCTGGCTGCTCAGTGAGATTCTTGCTTCCATTATCCAATTAAAAATCTACAGCTAACTCGAAACGGAAGATATTTAAATTAGTGTATGATTAGATGGATCAGTTGGATATTCATTATCCTTTTGATCTTTTAACTACGTATGTAGATGAGAGGTAATACTTTTTAGACGAATGCCCATCATATCTTGCACTAAAGGAGTTATGGCGGCCGAAATATTTGCAAATAAATGATATAAGATGGTCCTTATATTTATGGCTGTTTAATTTCTTCCAACCTCACATGAAATACATTCAGCAATAGTAAAGTTTTCATTCTAACTATTATATGTTTGTGTTCAATAAGATATTTTAACTTTTTTTTATGATGTATGAATTTTTTATAATATGTGAATTAAAGATTTCTAAACGGTAGAATTTTTAGAATATTACGATAACCTTCCTGTAACACGGTAGATAGGACCTTAGAAAACACCGTGTTATGTGAAACCGGGAATCAGTACAATAAGGTTCTGAAAACTTATTTAAAAAAATAATTTTTCCACAATAAATTATATATATAGGTAAGAGAAAGTATTTAATAACAATTTTTTTTAAATTCATATTAGCAACTTAATTTTTATTAAATTATATATTAACATATGTATTTAGAGCAGAAAACTAAAAGAAACAAAATATAACTATTTTCTTTTTATTTTAATAATTTTCTTCTTCTTCACTCGGCACATAAGTAAACCTTTTTTCGTTGAAATCATTTTTACTTTTAACATTTGGGTTTTTAAAAATTCCCTTCTGTATTCCCCCCAATTGTATTTTTTTGTTTCTCTGTAGACCTATAAATATGTATTGAGACTCTAATGTGTAATTTAAATTTCTACATATATATATATATATGTACTGAACTTATATATACACATATATTTATATGTATGTATGTATGTATATATAAGTACAGTACATACTCAGGTTAAAAAATATAATAAAATTAATTTATAATTTTTACCATCGTGATGTACAGGTACGCAGCCTAAATGTGTGCAAATTCCTAAGACGACTAACCACTCAGGATTAGGACAACGATCTTCATCAGATTGAGGATCAGGCAAAGTCATTATATCGATCTTTCGCTCTCTTTCGATCATTTCTGGAGTTCTGGAATAACAATTATTAATTAGATGATGCTGGTTGACATCAATATAGTCTACATATCTATATTCTATATCATACCGTCTTTTTTCAATTATTAATTAGAATTTTCTTATTAATATTTATAGCTATTTCTTATTAGAATAAGATATAATATTCTTTGTTAAAAAACACAAAAATATTTTTATATACAAGATACATTCTTAAATTTAACAATTCTCATGCTTACAGCCAGAAAAAGTAAGGGAGGGTTTTATAAAACTGTATATCGATCGGACAAATTTTAAAATAACAAAAATTGTAAAAGCAAAATATATAAAATATTTAGCCTATGTTGTTTAAGTCTTTATATATTTTAAATGTAATGGACACCCTTGAGATGACCTCTTCCTATTCAAGAGATTCTCTGTCCATAAGAAATAATTAATGCATTCATAACTAAGATTATTCATAGCTAAATCTAGGAATAATATTGTTCTTTATTCATAAACAATAATATTAAATCAAAAGAATCTTGAAAAAATTTGATATTTGGATTTTCAAAAATAAATAGTTGTAAAAATTATTGTACAATATTTTGTTTATAAGTGAGATCTAGCTGAGCAGATCAATTTGTGTAAGAGAAAACTAGCCTCTTTTCTCAGGTCATTATACAACATTTTATTCAGCTAATATTTTTGCCAGCATTACGTCGGCCATCCTCAGTGCCACCATGTGATAATTTTAGTGGACCTTCGTCCGTTAGGTATATAAAATATTCTTGGAGAGGTAAGGGACATCTACACAATATATACCTAATGGACGCAGCTCCACTAAAATTATCACATTGTGGCACCGAGGATGGCCGACGTAATGCTGGCCGAAATATTTGCTGAATAAAATGGTGTATAGTGACCTGAGAAAGGCGGCTGGTTTTCTTTTTCGTTTTCAATAATACACATTATTGTATTGTTCAAAGAATTTTATAAAATACTCTTCAAAAAGGATGGGTACAAAATGTTCAAAAATAATAAAATAGAACTCATAATATTCTTTACACCATTTTAGGAAAATAAAGAATATTTTAAGGGGTAGAGAAAATTACATTTTTTGTTAAAATCCTCTTCAATCTACTCTTAATTGCTTATTTTAAATGCATAATACCTGTGCCAAATGAATAATGGTTTGCCTCTCCATTTAAAAACTTTACAATTATCTACATTAATCTCGCTTATCTTTATTTCACTCTTTGCAAGTGCTAGAACATCTTTAGAAGTCGACATTGAACTTATCCATTTCCAGGCAGTCGATTTTACAGCGACAGTTGTGACAGATGCTAGTAAAAACATCCCTAAAGCAGATTGCATTTTACGGTTAACTTCATGTTCTGAAGAAGGAATTTTAGGATTTTTTGCAGAATTCTTTCTATATTTATCAAAATTCGGATATTTAATATCATTGTGAACGAATCTACAGCAGAAAACTAAAAGAAAAAAATAAAGAAAATTTTATTTTTTGGATGAAATGGTTAATTTTCAATTCCATTCTCATCACATTCCTTTCACCTACCTGATTTTATATACAAAATATTAAAATTTATTTTAAACTTATTGGATATTATGAAAATATTCATAGTATTTTACAATTCTCAAGGCATAAAATGATAAACATAATGATTGAGTTATCAATTTGATGAAATTTTAATTGTTATTATAAATAAAATCATTAGTAAAAATTAATCTGTCTCAGCCTCCTGGAATAATTATAAGATTTTTGTCTCACAATATTGACATCATAGGACTGATTTATGATTTTTTTCAGGGGAATGGGGGGGGAGGGGACAAATTTTTTTCTAATAATATATATAAAAGCGAGGAGCATACCACAGAAATTTTTAAATATATAATATATTTTCAAGCTTAATCAAGTTGCTTACAATAAAAATTATTTATAAAAATGGGTCATAAATAAGAAAATAGAAAAAAAATTAAATAATATAAATATATATCGTATTTAGCTATTTAAATGTTTTTATTTCATTTATTTATTTTTTTTTTAATAGTAATTAAAGAAAAGAAATATAAATGAGATTACCTTCACAGATGGAGATACCTGAATACTTTAAATAATCTAAAACATTTTTTAGTTTTTTCAAACTGTCTTTTGACGGAAGATTTTTAAAAGAGTTAGTGCTTCTTCAAAGTTCGTTGACAACTTCTCAAAACTTATTATAATATCAAAAAATATCTCTCGATGAAGATCAAGTCTAAGAAAAAATATTTTAAAATGTTATGTTTTTCTCATAATCATATTTTACAAAAATTTTGTTGTATATTATAGTACTATTAAATCATAATCATACCTGTGATGATCTTGAAAATTATTTCTGAAAAATTTTATGAATTCTTGCGAAGATTTTGGGACTCATATTCTTGGCATATTTTACAAAACATTTTACTTTTATTTTTATCAAAAAATATCCATGGCCTCTTTCCAAGTTTCTCGGAAAACATGAGAATCTTTTTTAGCAATATGTGGAAAATCTTTATCTTTTTCTATTCAAGTTGGCTAAGATATAGAAATAGAGGTACTTGCTTCATGTACCTTAATTTTTTTACGAATAATAAATTTATCCATAATTGTTGAATGTTGTTGTTGAACTTTTCATTATAAGCTTTAGTTTACGAATTGGAAAATTTTTCTTTTTAAAATATCAAAATAAGATAAAGTCTTATACAATGTTGCAAACTTAACATAACTTGAAAAATAAAATAATGTAATAATAAAAATATTTTAAAAAGAGGAATATTTTTCAGTTTTATTAATTAATATTATTCAAATTTTGAAATAAAAATATATAAAACAACCAGAAGTACAGCCACGCCAGCCTCTCTCTCTCCCCCCCCCCGCCTTCCTGAATCACTCTCTATGGTATTACTTATCGTTTTGTAAATTGGAATGAAAATATTTAACATTTGAATCACTTATTAAATATCTTTAATGGGAATGTCATGTTTAAATCCAAGTTTATAAAACATAGATTTTGTTTCTGATGATGATGAATGGGAACTTGGATAATTAACAACATCTTAAAAAACAAAAGTAGGTATATATATCCTTTTAATATGCGGGACAAGTAAAGTAAGAAAAACTTTCATTAAAAACATATATATATTGAGGAGGCAATTAGCCAAAGGGATAAAGCAGTTGAGTTAAAGGCAACTCGGATTCATATAAAGTGGCGCCTCCTCCTGGGGAAGGAAACGGGAACCTACCTCACTATGATTCCATTACTTTCTAGAAAGCTAGTTAACGTATCAGCCCTTGTCACAAATGATTGAAGAGAGGGAGAGAGATATAGAGTTTATTATTTATAAATATGTCCTTCCATGATTACTTTAAACATCTATTCCTTCTCAAGGAGAAGACAACAAAGACCTGAAGGCTTGCAAATCTTCTTTGGTTCCAAAATTTGAAAATTAACGGGTGGTAACTGACGTTATTGCTAAGAAAGCCAGTTCATACAAGACCAATAACATGGAGGAGTGAGTTACTGGTGGAAGGTATTGGACCATCTTCCTAATAATCCTGGCACTTTAGATTTTGGACCAATGAAAAATCACTTGGGTCTAGTGGACGAAACACATCCACCCTAGATAAGTGCATTGAACAAGTTGTTCTGTCTACTTCTGTCTTGGCATGCTATTGGAACAAATACTTAGACAAGGACAAGCTTGAAGACGAAGTAAAAGGGCAATTTCTAGTAAGACCAAATTTTTTTATAGAGTGTTAACAGATAATGGCAACTACATGTAGCTCTATGCCATTGATATAAAAAAAAGTTTCCTAATCTTACTAATATTTGATATCTTTATTGTCTTTCGAAAAAGTCATCAACAGTTCTTGCAACTTCTTGCTAGCAAGGTTTAATACATTAATTTTGAAGGTCGAAAATGAAATTTTGGAGCTTTCTATTTACTACCTGATCTGAATACTTGAATAGATTTGAAGACTATGAAATCGTTTCTTTATTTTTTCATTTTAATTAATGATTGGTCCTACAAAATAATGACGGTTCTTTATCAGATTGGTAGAAGGTTATGTTCCAAGAATGCGCATTAATGGTCTACCCTTTCCAAGAAAGGAAATATTTCGTAGCTTCTCTTTCAAAAGTGTTTAAGGCAGTAGAATAGAAAGCTCCATTCGAATAATAAACATATAATGTCCTTTTATATCTCTTGAAAATGGATGTAAAAATTCCATCAAGGACAGTAAAATTTTAAAACCAAAATATTTTCTAATAATTATCCATGTTAATTAATAAATTAAATTTTTAATCCACGTATTGGTATTTAGTCATTAGAATAGTTAATTACCTGAAAACTTATGGATAAATGAACTGAGGGAACCTGAGAAGGGAGGGTTTGGGGAGTAAAGAGGTGAAGGGCCTCTCACTCCAAAAAAAAAATTGCACCAGGAATGACCGTCCGAAAATGGTGATGAGATTTGGTGGGTGCCAACAGTACTCGATACACCAGGGGTAACCAACCGGGGAATGATTTTTTTTTTTTGTTAGGATTTAAGGGTTTTATGCCTTTAATTAAAGGCTTTTCCCTCAAAAAAAAAAAAAAAAAATGGATAAATGAAATGAATAAAAATATTTTCAACTTTTCTCCTTCCAAATCTTACTCGGCGAGGTCGGTACGAATTATGTCCAATCCTGAAGATGGATGTGATAGGGAAAAAAACTGACAGAGAAGAAATGTCAATCGTCACTCTGTTAATTCTTAATTCTAAAATCAATCATAACAAATCCAAGAATTTAGAATAAATCTAATTTTTAAGGTTAATTCAATTTATAATTAAAATAATAAAGAGGACTATAAAAAATTATTCTTAAATTTATTATCTTCTTTATTTTGGCTTATTGCCTACCTTTGGAATTCCCCAAAAGATTATGATGGATGAAACTTTGAATAATTATTCTTTTATTACTAGTAAGGGGATTAAATGTATTAATATTTTAACTTCATCATCTAGAAGAGGAAGGATAAGAGATGAAATTTTTTTGTTTTTAATGGTCTGGAATTTTATTGGCTACCAATTAATTTTAAAAAAATAAGGACGGAGTCTAAATGGCCTCAGATGCCGAAAAAGACTTAAAAATAAATAAATAAATAAATAGTGTTGAACTAAAGATCTAGAGGTCCAATTTTTTGAATAACTAAACACTAACTGCGGTATATCCAGCGTTCAGGATAAATGATTTGATTGATACTTAGTTTTGAGATTAATTAATAAATGATAAAACAATTTTATTGCATCAAATAAATTTTTTTTTTGGAAAAACGAAATTTTTATATTGCATGTTTTTGGTTTTCTTTTTTTCATATTTTATCCCAAAAATGTTAATTATTTTTTGTGTTTGGGGTAAGTCCCAGTTTGGCCTATGATTACTATGCCAATCTATTTTATTTGAATAAAATTTAAAATATTTTGAAAATTTTATCCTATTTATCACTCAATCAGAGAAGACATAATATTCCTTAAAATTAATTTCTTTTAAATTGTATGAATTTGTTTGGATTTTGAGATTTGAATTATTATTAAAATTTATTTGAATATACCTGAGATAACCAGAGAAGAGTGACAGGTGGTTTCTGGTAAGGAATTATATACTTTAAGATCTATCACTATGAAAATTCAACTCACTGAAGAAATGTTACTATTTTAAATAATAATATAATTATTATTTATAAAACTTGAAACCACTCAATAATTAGACTAGAGAAAAACGAGAAAAAAGGAACAAATTGTAACTGCATACATCTTTCTGCCGTTATTGGCGCTGGCATCGTTTATTTTTATTTTTTGAAGGTGGGATATTCAAATTTTAAATTAAAAAATATAAAATAAATAAAAAATCATTCACTCCATCCTGAGCGAGGTTAGAGCTGTTGACATTGTTAACATTAGAAGAAATTTGTTTTATATAAATATAATTTACAATCAATATTATAGGGCTTGGATTTATAATGGATTGGTTTAATAAATAATAAATAAATTTATTCCCCCCCCCTCCTTTGGCCGATAGATTAAAGATATTGATATTTTCACTATTGATAACCTTAAAAAAAGCCAAGGGTGTGGGTTCGGATCTCTGATAATCCGATGAAAATTTATTTAAATCAATTGTAGACCAATTGAAGTAAATAAATATGCCTGGATTACATGTATCGTAATTAATATAAATTATATCGTAGAAAGTCTATATGGCCTCAGATGCTGAAAAAACTAAAAAAAAAATTATTTATGGCTTGCTTAGAGACAGGTCCTCTGAGGATAGGTCTATTTAAACACAAATACTAATTTACAAATTACATAACACAAAGAAAATAAAAAATATTTAAAAACCTTGGAATCTTACGATGTTGCAGGTTGCCTTTATTATTTTAATAAAAAAAAATTATATCAAAATATTATTACATAATATATG
This sequence comes from Anisolabis maritima, assembly GCA_010014785.2. Classification (NCBI taxonomy): domain Eukaryota; kingdom Metazoa; phylum Arthropoda; class Insecta; order Dermaptera; family Anisolabididae; genus Anisolabis; species Anisolabis maritima. The sequence goes on from JAAAKE020124848.1 coordinate 9,757, forward strand.
TCTATATATAATTATATATAAGTGTTCTGGAAGGTTTCCGCGGTTGGTTGTATGTGTTGAGATCTCAACAATCAACGCGGGCCAACCCGGGAAAACATTATTCCACAATTATATATATATTTTTGATAATTTTTTATTAATTTAAATTGCAAATTTCTTTTGTAATGTAAATATACTCTGAAAAAATCTATTAAAGATATTTGAAGATTGATCTCTTTTTATCCATTATTTTTTTGTAACCATAATTCTTTTTTAATTTTAATTAAGTTTGTTATATTGTGTAATAATGCTTTGTTATTTTCCTCAAGCTAACAATTGTTGTAGTCAAATGTATGTAAATTTGCAATATTTAAAGTAAAAATAAATTATAAAAAAATAGACTTGTGTCCAGTATTTTTTTATAAGTGTATACTTATTTTAAATATCGTAAATGTAATTGTAGTCTCATCTCCACTAAAGATGGCGAGCACCTGCTAAATAGAGGTGTGAAGGGGATTTATAAAAAAAAAACAGCTGATTTGAATTCATCCAGATTTCCGACAAAAAACCGTCCAGGAGATTCCACTATTCAATTTATTTTAAATCAGGGAAAAATTTCTTAAATACGAGAGAGTGAATTACAAAAAAATTTCAAGTATGTGGGTCTCGAGTTTCCCATGCATTTAAATTCTCTATTAAAAATATTTTTATTATTTATTAAACTTATTATTACTTAAATGATACTATTTTTCTATAAACTTATAACTTCAAAGGTTGAAATGGAGAAAAAAACCCAGTATGTATGTAAGCCTAATGATTCTCCATGACTGAGAGTTTAGAGCTGTTGACATTGTCATTATAGATAATCTTAAAAAACAAGTGATAATTAGGAGCCTTCTTCTTCCTCCTTGCCATATTCCTATTATTGGGCATAGAAAATTAAAGGGAAAATCGAGAGAAAGATCAAGCCGGCTGTTAGGACAGCCTTCTTGATGGGTTGGGGTAAAATGACATATAGGGATATCCAGTAATATTAGTCTTTGCTCAGGTGTCGCCTTACACTTCTAAAAGAACACAGACCAACGGTCAGCAACCGGTAATCCGCGAGGAAATTTTGGAGGCCCACAGAAAGATATGGACATTTTTAATGATTTATTAATAATTAAAAAAAATAATATTCTATGAAATTCCTATATTCTGAATAACAATTTTTGTAAGTTTTTAATATATTTTCAATTGAAAATTACAAAGTAGCAATCGCGTTAAAAAATTATATTTTTAACATTTGCTGTGACACAATTAAAATTAGGTACTGGTCTCGGCTTGAAAATACAACTCTCCTTGCTTTAACGACATTGGAGCCAAAAATCGAAAAACTTCTTTCAATCAAGCAGGAACAAATATAGCACTAAAAATACTAAAACACTAAATACTTAAATAAACTTCAATTAATTTGTAATAATTAAACAAACTCTAAAGAATATGTTATGATTATAAACATTTATAATTATATGAATATAAATTTATAATAATAAATAATTTATAAATAATTATATATATTTGAAATCTTTTTCGGCATCTGTCCTCACTCGGAATTTCAAATTCTGCATTTATTGGTCCGGGAAGTCCGAAAGGTTGATAAGAATTTTTTATCGAGTATAAATAGGTTTGATTTAAAAATTTGCCATGAGATGGCAGTACATATCAAGCCATTTTTATATTTTTTTGAGTGAATTGATTTTATATTAAAAATTAGATTAAAATATCATTAGATTACATATTTTAAAATTTTTAAGGTTTTAATAAGAGAATTTATTTATATATATAAGGGCAGATTCAGACATATTTATTGGTGGATCAAACCTGGGAAGGATCCAGAAAGATTTTTGAACACGAGACATATCAGAGGGGATCTGAAATATCCTGTGGAGGAACTCTGCAGTCAAAGACCCCGACAGTCCCAAACATTTCTGAAAATTAGGTACAAGTTGGTGACTCATTGAGTATAAATTTTAGAAATTGTAGAATGTTTGGAGAAGTATATATAAATAAAATCAATAAAATTCATACAGACCTAGCTTGACTAGTGCTGCTATCTCGGGGACAATTGCTTCATTAAAGTTTCTAAAGTACAATTAAGCCTTATTCCTTGGTGCAGCGGTAGAGAAGTCTTGCCTCGCATACCAAAGGTCAGTGCTTCGCTTCCCGTCCTGAGCGAAAAAATTTATTTATATTAAATTGGATACCCTGGATGGATTGATATAGGGCGGGATCTAGACAGGCCTCTCAAGTGGACCCTTTGTGTTATTAACCCTATGACTGGGGGATGAGATTATCTCCAGAAGAAAATTTCTCCAAAGTTGATATAATTGTTTGGAGTAAGCCGAACTCAAATCTGAATTGTTTTACAACTCTAGACCCGTAATCTGCAGTTTATCCGTCTTAGACTGCTTCTTTAAAAAAAAAATTGCCTACCAATTAAATTAAATAAGGATGGAGTCTAAATGGCCTCAGATGCGGAAAAAGTATGATTAAAAAGTCACCAACCAGTTTCCCTGGAAAAGTAACCAGTATCTTATTATCTAGACTCAGCTTCAAATCATATCTATTAAAATTTAATATTGCATTTAGAAACCAAATGACATAAATATAATAATTTTGAATAAGAACAGGAAGATATCTAACCCAATTAAATTTATTTTATCTTGCTACTTTTCCGTTAATCAACACACCGGACATATGATATTGGATATAGATGTAGAATTTTACGCAGATTTTTCAAAAGTTCAAATTTTGTTTGCGATGAAGAGAAGAATGTCTTAAATGAAATGTTATTTGTCATATTATCGATATAGAATTTAACATGAATTAGGAAGAAGTGAAATTAAGATAGGTGATGCTACTCCCTACATAGATTTATTCTCTTTAGGTCCCTAAGTCTTAGGACGATTTATTTTTTCATTGAACAAATTTTTATTTTTTTTTTAATATGACTTCCTTTAGGATCCAGTCAAAATTTTGTTTGCATTTTTTACGGCCCTTAACCTTTTGTAATTTTAAAATAAATTCAGATTCCGTATAATATTCCCTTACTCAAATGCCCGCCATATAATATTAATAACAAGTTAGAATGTTTGAGAGCTTCTTTTCATCAAGCATTAATTTTTTTATCTCTTTTAGTTCCAGGGCTTTGACTGCATCCGGACTGCGGAAAAATCTCTCGGAAAGGTAAAAATCAACATTAAAAAGATTTTTTTTTAAATATTAATATTAAACAATATTTTACTAATTAAACTCTAAATTAATAAGTTGATTTAATAATTCACAAAGAAAATATAGATGAAGTCCTGAGAAATAATTTTCCTCAGGAATAGCCTTAAGCGTTCTTGTTATTATTTTAATCATATCGTTTTCAAGTTAACACAATTTA
>JAAAKE020124859.1:0-15007 GCA_010014785.2 Anisolabis maritima
TGGTTTGGATTTCGCTCTGAGGTCCAGGGCGGGCTTGGTTGGGGGTTGTGTTGTTAGTGTTTTGTTTGGGTTGACTTTGAGGCCTCAATCTGCCTACTTCTCGAGTCGTGTGTGTTGATGTTTCCGAGGCTTGTGTTAGTCTCTGTGTTCTAGGTAGTGGTTGGGTGGTGTGGTGATGGTTGTCGCGTCGGTTCGGATCCGGGGTCTCAATCTGCCTAGTCCCCGGGTCGAGGAGACGGTTGTCACGTTGGTTGGTTGAGCTCGAGAGAGCGACCAAGCAACACCTCCACCCAGGGAGGAGGCAAATTGAGGCCCCGGATCCGAACCGACGCGACAACCGTTACCACACCACCCAACCAAACACTTCCTAAAAAACAATCCAAACAACCACTACCTAGAATACAGAGACCAACACAAGCCTCGGAAACATCCACACACACAACGACTCAAGGAATAGGCAGATTGAGGCCTCGAAGTCAACCACCAAGGGCACTCTTTCACTTTCACTCTTTAAGGAAACCTTACGTTTCCGCAAGACAGTTTGAAACAAATCACAATTATAGTCGCAGCTCGGGTTACCCCATTGGCCGTGCTTCCTGGTGTAAAGGTAGCATGTCTGCGGAAAATCCTAATTCGAGTTCAAGGGGTGCCAAACCAAACTTAATAAAATTATTATTTGATACAAATGACCAATCAACATTAGGCAAATTTAAATCCTCACAAATGAGAATATCCTTTCTATTCATAGACGTACAATTTAAAATATTATCTAAGCTTTCTAAAATTTTGGAATCCTTACTAAGAGGTCTATATAACCCAATAGCCATTTTATTAACATGTCCAAATTTCACATTTACGCCTAGTATTTCCTCCTGTGAATCTAAAAAAATTAGAATACTCGGAAGAGAATCCCTGACCGCAATAAAAACTCCACCTCCCCTAACAGATTGCCTTTCCCGCCTATAGGCAACATAACCTTAGGTAACACCTCATTATTCGAAATCTCCTCCCAAAGCCAAGATTCCGTACCTACAATATCTGGACCAATTAATTCTACATAATGCTCAAATTTTAGAATTTTGTTCAAAATACTCCTACAATTAAATATTAACAATTTAAATCCCAGATTGCTTTTTTTTAAATTGTCCTCATAGTCGCTCTGCCTGCTTTTTTTGATACTCTAGTATACTACTATACACACCTTCCCTAACTTGTAGGAACCAGACCTATTCAAATTAGCACCATTCCTTCCCAAATCCTTATAATCTAGATAACTATTTGGATTCATGAACTTGCAACCATACTGGGAACATACACTACTTAAAATGCCATTTGCCCAATTATCCCTTTTAAAATCTACATCTCTCCTATATACTATACCACTAAAAATTAATTTTGCCACTTGAAATTTATTTCTCAGAGAATTAACTAATCTATCAAATTTCAACCTAAATACCTCCGGACTAACATCATAAATATTATGCGTACATGGACAAACATTAAATCCTTACCACTACCTACACAATCCTCCACCATATCTGATAACTGCTCAAACTTTATACCAGGAAAATACCAGGAACTAAACCTCCGAGCTGTGGCATAAGATGCCGAATATTTAAATAAACTATCATAAAATTAAAACTCTATCAGCAATTCCCCTAACTATCCCCGTATTATTTGATAAAATTACTTGACAGACATCCTGACTTTGACCAATAACATTTTTAATAGAATTTAATTCATCCCGAACCCGAACTAACTCCATCCTTAAATTATAAATTACTTGATTAAGCCTCTCTGCACTATTATCAACTGGGCAAGACGACATATCACTGGTTCCAACACCTATAGTGCTCGTCATCGAAAATAACTAGGCGTTTTAACCATTTTCTCTAAAAAAATTATATTTTTTAAAAATATTCAAAATGTTTACATTAGCAACGCAGAGATATCCTTAAATAAGCTAATTTCCAAATCAAACCAAACTTTTATTATCTCAAATGAAAAGAAAGAGTTAAAAACACTTTCATTAAAAAGAAATAATAAAAGAACCGGTAAAATTTATCAAAAAGATTAAAATCTGCGGACTGTTGAACCGTTTATAAAAGGTCAATGGGCTTCATGCAGCCTGCGGGCACAATTTATACAATACACATATAAGGTTAGCAGATACCATGTATTACTGGATACTACAGTGTTGTCTAAATTATATTGGCTACCAATTAATTTAAATAAATAAGGAAGGCCTCAAATGCCAACAAAAGATTAAAAAAAAAATCTTTTCGCCCATTTCATATATAAGATGATCAATTTGATACTTTTCAGATAAAAGATTCAAGCCTAATATTCTCCTGAAATATTCGAATCATCGAACCAGCCCATCCATTCCTCTGGCTTAAATGAAAATAACCCTGGAGGTTTGAGTTGAAAAGAAAGTTGGGACGTATCTCTAATACAAGCATTCTTCTGTTCTGTTCTGTTTCATTATACATGATTTATTCTTTTTTGCTTCTGACACCATGTAAAAGAGAAAGATTGGAAGTCAGAAAAATATATTTAATTCAATTTAAACAAAAACAATAACGTGTAACTAAATAGAAGACAAAACAAAAAACACTTTTCCATTTTAACAAATGAAGTGGATCAAAATATTTAATATTATTATTTCAAAAAAGAAAGACCGTGATCCCTGAAAACCATGAAGTTATTTTAATGTGTAGTTTGGATTGTGAAGACAACATGGATCAAGATGGAATTTTTGAAACATTGCCATCTTTTATTGGGAAGCACAATGTTATTTGGGCTAAAATTTTAGCAAAACCGAAAAAGATACCTATTCAAATTATTAAATCTTCTGAAACTAAAACTTTATTTGCTGGAGCGGGTAGAGTCTTTTGAAGCAGATTGATTTAAATAAATAAATAAATAAATTTATTTATTTACGACCTGCTTAGAGGCACAAGTCCTCGGTGGCTAGGTCCAATCAAACACAAATACAAATTTATAAATTACATAATACAATACAAAACAACAAAAATATAAAATATTTCCCCGGACTGAATATGATATGATAAAATTGAAAATAAATTTGAATTCCGTGTTTTCTTTTTTAATAAACATGACAGGACATATATTTAAAAACGAACCCAAGCTTACAAGTATAAAACACCAAAAACCGGAAGGTTAAGGATAGTTTACAAAATTAATTGTGTTGGCAAAGACAGTGAAAAATATGACAAATGTTATATTGGTTGGATCAAAAGAAAAGCTAAGGATCGTCTCTGAGAGCACCAATTTACAATTAAATAAAATAATAATACCGACCTAGGTATTAGAGAGAAATCCCAAGATCTCGATTTTTAATAATTTTGAAATTTTAATCAAGAAAACAATTTATGAGGGAATTATTAGAGATGGCATTAATTCAAAAAAAATCAAAACGAAAAAGACAGAATTATACATACCTGATATCATTGAGCATTACTATATAAATAATACATTGTTGTTATTTATAATCAAAATCATACAAGCCATTTGTATTCACAATTTGACAGCTTATCCGTAAGTATTGATTGATGTCATAATGGAAAAATATTTTATGTATTGTTTTTTTTTAATTAAAATAAATGTGTAGATGAGGTCATAATGAAGAGTACGACCCAAAATGTCAACAATATGCAGAAATAAAAAGTAAAAATTGCTTCTTTTTTTTGATATCTTTTAAAATAATAGAAAGAAGAAATGTATGCTCTTTAAAATGATTATTATTTAAATGATGCTATTTAATTTCGTTCAAACATCATGTTATAAATAGAATATTCATTTTACGAGAGAAAATAGTGAAATTAAAACTAATATTAAAAAAAAAAAAAAAAAAGAAATGAAATATTCGATATCAAAATAACATTTGAGGTTATAAAAATGAATTACCAATATAAATTGGATATTTATTCTTTTCTTGCTCCTCAGAAATGTTCAATTCTTCTTTAATATTTGTCATCATCATATTTTCTCTTGATTAATTCCGAAATATTAGAGAAAACAATTAAAAAAGTATTATAAATATTGTTATTTGAAGAAAAAATGAAATAAAAATTTTATACAATAAAACGAATCACGAAATGTGATGATGACTTTAAGGTTGAAGTTAGTAACAAATTACTAACTATAACAATAATGGACATTATTTTGTTTGTTAATAAAAGCCTAATCCATCAGATGAAAATTTATTTAAACCAAATAATATAAATAAATAGATAACAAGTATCGTATATAATCTAATTATTTTTATTTAAAATCTATATGCCTGCAGATAAGAAGACTATAAAAAAAGGCCTAATCATTAGGAAGAACTTTTGTATATTTTATTCATTCTACTATTACAATTTTAACAAAAATACTATTCCTTGAAATCATAAAGTAATATCTTAAACCATCCCGATTTTTCCCTTTTTACAATAGGCATCTATGGAATGGGAACATTGTATTCGTACATTTCAAAACTTATTCTTATAGAATACCCTGAGGACTTCGACAAGTTAAAATTGCTCATCAATTACCTCTCCAATAATATATTTGAATTTATAAGCTACTCTTAATAAAATTTATAAAAAGCATAAGGAGGTATATCAACTACCAAGAAGCAACAACAGAAATGATTAATAAATAACCAATGTTTATAATGTAAAATTAAATTAAAAATAAAAGGTGATATGTAAAAAATTATTGTTATATTATTTTTACAAAAATTAATTAATTGCAATTAATAAATTTAACAAAAACTTCTATCAAATTGGATTAAAAGTAGGAATTACTTAAAAACAAAGTTTGCATAATTCCATTCAAAGCCACAAGATATCGCTTAGATAGAAAACAGTTGGGAGCGATTTGGAATATGATATATTGAATAGGTTGGGGAAAAAGAAATCCATTATTTTTTCGCTAGATGGTTCTAGTGATATATATCTCTGTCGGGATCGCATAAGTTCCTACTTATATTCGTTGGAAAAGTGACATTCCGTATTAAATAAATTCTTTAACAATTTTGTGATTGATCGATTCAGATGCGAGTTTTAGCGCGTCAACAAATAGAAAATTCGGTATATTTTACAATTTTTCTTCGATAAAGGCGAAAATCCAAGCCAGACGGCTGAAATTCTGAATGGTGTTTATGGGCCCGATACTGTCACAACTAATCACACGCAATTTTGGTTTCGTCGATTCAGTTCCGGTAAATTTTATGTTAAAGATGGATCACGCACAGGTAAGTCCGTCTCGAAAATGCCGATAAAATCATGGAAATGATCGAAGTAGACTGGCATGTTAGCAGTCGTAGTATCGCCCATGAACTGAAGATCAACCACAAAAGAGTTTTAAACCATTTGCCTAAAGCTGGATTCAAAATGAAGCTCGAGCTTGGGTGCCACACGAATTGACGCAAAAAAACATGATGGACCGAATTTCCATCTGCGAAGCCTTGACCAAACGGAATCAAATCGAGCCATTTTTGATACGGGGGGATGAGAAATGGGTTACATATGACAATATTATGCGAAAACAATCGTGGTCAAAGCGCGGCGAAACGACTCAAACGGTGGCCAAACCAAGATTAACGACCAGGAAGTTTTTGCTATGTGTTTGGTTCGACTGGAAAATCATCCATTATGAGCTGTTTCCATTTGGCTAAACACTAAATTAGGACCTCTACTGTCAACAATTGGACCAATTGAAGCTAGAGATCGACCAGAAGCGTCCAGAATTGGCCAATAGAAGAGGAGTTGTGTTTCATCAGGACAACGCCAGGCCACGTCTATAGTGACTTGCCAGAAACTCCGGGAGCTTGGTTGGAAAGTTTTGATGCATCCACCTTATAGTCCGGACTTAGCACCAAGCGATTACCATCTTTTTTTTGTCATTGCAAAACTTCTTTACTGATAAGAAATTGTTCTCAAGAGAAGATTGTGAAAATCGCTTAGTCGAGTTTTTTGCCAATAAGGACCAGGGCTTCTATGAAAGAGGCATCATGAAATTACCTTTAAAATGGTGACAAATTGTAGAACAAAACGGGACATATTTGACCCAAATCGAACAATTTTTTTTTTAAGTCTTTTACGGCATCTGAGGTCATTTAGACTCCGTCCTTATTTATTTAAATTAATTGGCAGCCAATATAATTTAAATAAATTTTTGTCGCTCAGGATGGGAAGCGAACCTCTGACCTTTGGAACTTGAAGTCCTCTAGCTCTGCACCAAGGGGCAGGGGTCAAATCGAACAATCCTAACTATATTAAAGACGTGAAATAAACGAAAAAATAAAGGATTTCTTTTTCCCCGACCTTTTATAATTATTCATATTAATGAATAAAACACATTTTAATTGGAAATTAAATAGAAGTCAAAAAATTATTAGAAATACATTATTTTTTCTTAATTACTTCACTATTAAAATGTCTATAATTAATTAATAATAATTAGAATTTACTTTTCTGTAGATAAATATATAGTGTATAGATTTAATTATAATTTATAAATTAACCTCCGAGTTTTCTACTTATGCGCTCCATTGTGGCAAAAAATGTAACCTGATTTACAAGTCTATGAGTGATTTCAATTTAAACATACATTTTAATAGCTTATATCATTATTATTATTATATTATTGAAAGTAATGACAAAATTATTTTTAATTTTTATTTCTCAAATAAATTCATTTAAACCAAATCAATTTTATGGTTGTATTTATATTATTGTCATTAAGTTGGCTATTATTAGTCTAAAACAGCAACCTCAGTGAATATTATAATTAAAAATTGTATAATACCATTATAAATAATAATCTGAAAAATTCAAAAGCAAAATTGATAAAGTAATTAATCAGAGATTTAAAATTATCAATAATTTATTAATTTTTTTAGATAATGTTGGCAAAACACCCAAACGTCACATTTGGCTGAAAAGCAAAGAATGCAAAATGGCAGCCATAAAGATGTCCTAATTCTGAGTTAATCTATCGTAGGTCTTCCTACGAAGATTTCATACTCATTAACAATCAATTTTTTCTCTTTGAAAATTTAAATTTTTTGATTGTAATTTTTCTGACAAAATGGATAGCACTGAATATGAATTGGTAAGAAATATGACGTTACTCTTTTTCTTTGAACGACTTTTAGATAAAGGCGGCCCGAGAACTTTACATGATTTAAGTTGCCAATTTGGAGCTAAAGGATTTACAAAAGAGATGAGACAAATTGCAGGCGGATCACAATCCGGGTTAAAGAAATTCCTCTCGCAATATCCTTCATTGTTTGCCATCGATGGTGATTATGTTTTCGTCAATGGCTTTAATAATATCTCCAAGGATGGAGAGAATGGTGCTGATGGGATGAAATGCAATAGCGGCAAACGAGACTACGCCAAGGAAGCTGTCGATTACTTTTGCAACAAATTACTTCAATATGGTCCTGGGACAGAGGTCCCAATTAAAAGTCTTCTTGGTCATCGGTCACAAGCCTCGCCTGAAGTCAGACACATTTCAGGACAACATGTCAAAGAATTCCGAGACTTTCTCTGTCGATATCCCGATGCATTTGTGGTCAAAGAAGAAACGGTAATCCTCAAGGAATTCGAGGACAATGAACCTCAACCGTTCCATGAGATTGAGGAAGTGAAAATTGATCCCCAAATCACCTCACGTCTTCTTAATTTCTTTACTGAATGTATAGAGCGAAAAGGACCGTTGCTAGTTGATCAATTGTTCCAGCAAGTGACCAACCGAATGCCCAGTACTGAATGGTCATCGTTGTTTAAGACCCCACAAGACCTCTCCACTTTCCTTCGAATGCATTCGGACGTTTTTCATATTCAAGCGAATTTAGTGACGTTAGTCGCTCCACGACCTTCACAACAAGCACCCACTATGCCTCGACCACAACACAACAACGACGCAATATCAACATCAACAACAACCACCCCTTTGGAAAATCACATCACTTCCAATCCCAATGCCCAGACTTTGAAACAACGAGTCAATTCTTTATTAATGAAAACGATCGCCGACAACACAGAACGTGAACGCAATAGTCTGGTTGCTCAACAGCAACAAGGCTCAGAGCAATGGAAAGCAAGAGTTCTCCAAGCGACTCGTGTCATCGTTACCGTCAAGGAATGTTTACAAGTAGTTGAAGAATTGATGGCAGGGGCCACTGTCGAGAACCCCTCTGTTGTCTCCTTCGATTGTGAAGGGATCAATCTCGGCGTCAAAGGACAGCTCACTCTTTTCCAGATTGGCACTATGCAACGTCAGGCATATATCTTTGATTTGATCACATGTCCGAGTTTGGTGACAACCGGCGGACTTCAGGCTCTTCTTGAATGCGAAGCTGTCATTAAGGTATACAAAAAATTTATACTGCATAATAGGGGTTTGTTTTGAAAAAATTGGTGGTTTTCAAAACAATGCTCCAAGGCTAAATATAAGTCAATATAGCCCAAACAAAACAATCATCTAGCTCTCATTTATCTCATTTTTTCAAGAGTTGTTCAGATATCCGTTTCAGCGAGTTGAAATTGTAATTATATATTATGAAATCATAATTAAAAAAAAAACCGAGATATTTTTATCCCTACCTCACTTTCTGAAATTTTAAATATTTATGTGAAGATGGTTCATATCTATCTAATCTAATATTATTATACGAGCAATAATTCTATATTTATATATTTGTATGTTTTTTGAGCTCGAAAACGGGACTAAGGATTTTTTTGAAATTCACATTTTAGGGGGGTTTTGGGCTGGAAAATCGATCTGTCGAGGTTTTATCTTCAGGAAAACTCATTTTGATAAGTTTTTTCTTAATTAAAATAATTGATCAACAGGTGTGACAATAAATATTCACTGGTGCCAAAATCATAACATTGCAAGTGGGTGTTTTTCAAAACAAAACAAATGGTTTAAGTGGGTTTTTAATCTGACTTTAGAAACAGAGTATACAGAGCAAAGCTTGCTCTTCTAGAATTTTTAATTTTACTAATTATTAATAGATAAAGTAGTTGAATAAAAATGTACAATAATTAAACATAATATATCCATTTATATCAAATTACAAAAAAATAAAAATAAATAAGAGATCGGAGAAAAAGAAAACCAACCGCTTTTCTCAGATCACTATACATCACTTTATTCAGAAAATATTTCGGCCAGCATTACGTCGGCCATCCTCAATGCCACAATGTGATAATTTTAGTGGACATGAGTCCGATAGGTATATAAAATATTCTTGGAGAGGTGAGGGACATCTACACAATGAAACGATTCGATAGCAAGTGGTCTCCGAACCCTTACACAAATTGGTCTGCCCAGCTATATCTCACTTATAAACATAAAAATAAATAATAATTAAAAATTATATGAATAAATATAAAATTTGTATCAAATTATAGAAAAAAAAAATCAATAAACAAAGAAATTTAGATAAATAGATTAAAGGATCGAGTGACCGCTAATAGTTTAATATGATATGAAAAAAACTCTGCCGTCACTTTTTATTAATAGTTAAAACAATTCCGTCATAAACAAAAAATCTTTTAAATTTCTCTCTCTCCACCAAGAGGAGGCTCTTTCTCCCACTTTGATGTTGCTCTAGGACCTGTTCACTTCTGATTGGATCTCTTAACAAACAGACAGACAATGCTGAATACTCTCAGGTAGAGTTCCTCATGCCACATGAGAAACAATTTTTTAACTTTACATGATTGAGCCCGATGATCATCCCAATCTAGGACCGAAACTTCGCTCTTTTTTCGAATAAATGAATTTGGCGTGATATGATAGCTCGGCTTTTTCTTTTTCACTCTTCCTATAATACCTGTCTAGCCATAGTCTACTTATTGATTCCAAACAGATAGACGTTGTAATCACCCTTTTCAAAGTGGGCTCTTCTCTTTTTTTTTATTAGGTGATTCACGATTGTAGAAACGACTCGGCGAATCTTCATGGCCAATTGGGTATCACTTTACGACGTGTTTTTGACACACAAGCCGCTCATGCAGTTGCACAATTACGTGCTACTGGTAGACCTCTTCATAAAGTTAAGAACGTCTCACTCAATTGGCTCTGTGACTCACATGGATGTCAGGTAAACTACTCTATTCACTTTGTAAGGATATATTTTCGAAAAATCTCTGGTTAATTAAATTGAAGGGGAATCCAGTAAAAGACGCGTTGAAGGGTGTCTATCGTCGAGATCAACGCTATTGGGCACGAAGACCTCTCACTAGAGATATGCTCGTCTACGCTGCTTGTGATGTTCTTGCACTTGTGCCTGCTTTATATGAAGCTCTTCGTGATCAACTTGGTGAAGAGGCCGATGGTCAACTGATGAGAGAACTCTGCCAGGAACAAGTGCTCATGCACGTACGCCCTTTGGAGGTGAGTTTGTTGGTCTTTCATCTCTTTCCTTTGCTTATGCTTAGAGATATTTCAATAATTTCAGGTAAAACAAAGAAAAAAACAACGAAAGGTTGAAAGTGAAGTGGCGGATCTACGTACTAAATTAGCCTCGGCGCAGCCAGCAAAAAGTCTTGTTCTTAGTAATCGTGAAATTAGATTATTAAGGTGAGCGTTTAGGGACTAAATCATTCTTTCCCTAATTAATAATTTCCTTTCAATTGGCAGGTATCTAGAACTGACAGACGAAGAGAAAGAGAAATTGCGAGGTTCCCAGAAAGTGGCACGAAAATTAGATAAATTAGAACAAGCAGCTGCAGCCTCTGGTGGTAGCAGTGGCGGATGTTTAGTCAGTGATGATGAAGAGCTCTCCGATGACGAGGACGATGGAACAGGAACCGGTGGGGAACCCATTAGTTTGGATAGCTTTGCTAGCAGCGGTCACACCTCACCACCCTCCGACAATTCTCTTATTGGTTAGTTTATTGAATTTATTAAACACAAATTACAAAGAATTAATTATAATTTGCAAGCAGGTAGCTACGGAGGCAGTCAGCCTGCCAGTTTAGCTGAATCAATGCGCCTTGTCGATCAAATCCTCTCTGATACGCGATACGATCGAGTTGAGAGATTGGAGAGGCTTGAAGCTGCGTTGGCTGCAGTGGTTCAACCATCGCCTACATCACCAACGCCCCATTCACCCAACAACTTGGCATCTGGCAAAACTAACTCAGCCAATTCATCTGTTGTCAAACCAATCGGTTGGTAATATTATTATATCACTATATAGCTCAACAACATAACAAATTTATTTATGTCAATTCTTTGATGGCACGATAATAAATGCTTGCCAAAACGTCCCGGAAAAAGATTTTTTATTAGAGGATTTCTTTTTTCAAGGTGTGTTCCTTTAAGACCGCACTATGAGGAACACTTAGCAACCATATTGAGGACTAATACAACCAAATAAAAAGCATTTATTTTTATATATCAGGGGCTCTGAAGATGATAGGATTTATTATGAACGACTAAAAGTAATTTTTTTTCACTCTCCTGTGATGTACTTGCGAGAATCAATTATTCCAATTTGTTTTCCATTTCACATTTATTCAAATTACTGATTGTTTTTAATTCTATCTAAATTGATATTTTTGTTAATATATTGAATTTATTTATACAGGTAACGCAGCCCGCCGAAGCCTTTGCCCACTGCACCCCCCTTTCACATCTCATTTTCACAAATTGAAACCTTTGCTCCACTCTCATATTTAATGGAATTACTGGATAACTTGCTCGTTTGTAAAGGGTTCTTTATATTTTGTAGAGGCCGAACCTATAGGCGCTTAAAAATAAATTTATTTGCATGTTTTTATTAAAAAAAAGCCTTACAATTATATTTAAAAAATTATTTTTTGGCATTTAGACTCCGTCCTTATTTATTTATATCAATTGGTAGCCATTATAATATAAATAAATTTATGTTCAGAACCGGAAGCGAACCTCTGACCTTAGGTTCATGAGGCGAGACCTCTACCTTTTTTTTTTTAAAAGATGTTTATTTTACCCTTTTTAATTTATACAAATTTTTTTACAATAATAAACAATTGTTTTGTTAATTTTTTTTACATAAATTGTTTTTTTGTCCCATGACGGGCTCTCAAAACTCTGACTTATTATAGATTTATTTGTCTAATGCTATTTTATAAATTTCTTTTGATCCTTAAATCCTTAAGTCTAATTTGGCGCTTTTTTGTTGTCTTTCAACTAGAAAAGGCTCAATAGGAAAACCTAGCTTTTATTTAAATTAATTTAAATCTAATCTTAAAGCTACACTGTTCTAAATCTAAACTTATAATCTAAAACTTATATCTAAACTTTTTGTGTTCTATCACTTAAATTAGCTCACTTCACTTTTAAGTACAACATTTTTTTTATACGTCTCCATTTTTATTTTATTTTATTTTATTTTTATTTTTTTTTAATATATTTGTACGTAGTTAATAGGTGTGGTCTGTTACTCTTCTTTCCAAAAGTTTTTTTTTATCAACTCCTTGTTATCTTTGTCTGAAATGCTCATGTTAAACCTCCACATACGATCCTGGTCGGATTGGGTGTAATTCGTAATTAATTTTTTTGTCTTTTTTATGCCGAAAAATGTGGTTATAACATTGGTATACCTTCGTCTTGGATGTAGCCTCTGCTGTCCGAGAATAGAAATGCTTCTGGAGGGATATATCCAGAATTTAGTGTTTTTTCAAAATATAATTCGTTTGGATAAATTGCCCCATTAATCATGCTATTTCTTGTGTTGAGCGACGCATTCAAATAGTGCTCTCTTATTAATTTGATCATGAAGCACTCTATTCTATTTATATTTGCCAATCGGTAAATTTTTTTGTTGCTGATATAATGGAGATATCCGGACTCTCCCAAACATGCTCTGAGACAAATTCGCTCGAAGATTCGCCATTATACTCACGCTTTGGTTGTACCAGATGCTACATCCGTATGTTATAACCGGCCTAACAATTTGCTGGTAGCAAAGTAACTTTACCTTTGGGTTCAAATATTTGTTGTAAAACAGTCTTTTGTTGGCCATGAAAGCCGCTCTTGCCTTTTATCTTTGTATCTCTACGTGTGTATTAAAATGTAATTTATCTTCGAAATATAAGCCTAGATATTTGACGTTGCTTTTTGTGCGGAATAATTTTGTCTCCAATTTGGATTTTGAATTTTTTATAGTTTTTCCTAATATTATGATTTGATTCCTTTAAAGAGGGTCGAAAGAATATGGTTTCACACTTATCTAAATTTATTTTTAATTTCCATGTATTTGTAAAAATCGAAAATTTTTGCGAATAAATTTTGTAGATTTTTTCTATAAGTGTGCATTTTTCCCCGCGGTGTAGATGATGAGGTCATCGGCAAATGCGAGAGCTCTTTTCTTTGGATCTTTATTGATTTTAAATGAGAATAGTAGGTCGCTAATATATATATTGAAAAAGAAAGAAGAGTTTATTGTTCCTGCTGAAGTCCCTCTTTCATCATGAATTCGCTCGAATGAAAGCGTCCACAGGTGATAAAGAAAGACCTTCCTTTGATCATTTCGTATATCAATTTGATTAGGTTGCAGTCGAAACCTTTCTTGATCAGTTTGAACATGAGACCATCTTGCCATGTGGTATCGAAGGCCTTGCGAAACCTCTACCTCTGCACCAGGACAGGGTGCACAATTATTATTTAAATATGCATTGAAGATAAGTAAGGTACTTAAGAACTTAAAAAGGAATTTGGTAAAAAATATAATCTTAAAAAAGGGTTTAATACAACTCAAAAAATTAGAATAACTTAAAGAAAAAAAGAAGAACTTAATAATAATAGAAATAATGACGTTTTTTTTTTTTTAATGATAAAATAGGCAACGAAGTTTCAATACTTTCCAACACCTCGATATTAGTATACAGGGGGTGCCGTTAGAATCCGGACAAAAAGTTTTATGCAAAAAGTTGTTTATTTAAGCCAATATACAAAGATACCAAAAATGCTGTTATATCTCATTTAAAGGATCCTTGCTGAGAACTTTCATTCTAATAGATAGCCACCCTGCGCCTCTATCAATTGCTCGATCCTTGACCTAAGGTGCGAGCACGCTGATTTCAGAGGGTTTAGGTCGGGACTGTTAGGAGACCAAAAGTCCTTCGACCAAAATATGTCAACGTTGTCAAAGAGCCAATTTTGCACTAAATGGTTCATGTGAGTGGGTGCTCCATCTTATTGATAGATATACGGTCTCACAGAGGCCATGGCTTTACCACTGTTCTCAGGACCTCTAAATAAACCTTCTTCGTGACCGTTTCGCCCTTGACGAAATGCGGCAGCATGACATCGCCCTCACTTGAGATCACGCTCAGGACGAGGATATTGGTCGGAAACTTGGACTAGCCTACCACAGGGACGTCCTTGGGGTTGTGGGCGAGCGGACGATCGGTTCTTGGGTTCACTGCACGAAGGCTTTCTATAATCGCCGCTCTTCTAACATACGCCTTCCGCTTGGTTTGACGAGCTCGACCATTTTGTCTTACTGACATATTTGGCTAACTTTAGAGGCAAATAGAGCCTACCCCTGAATTCAAATATAGCAGGAACTTCAAATATAATTTTGTCCAGATTCTAACGGCTCACTCTGTATTTACATAGAATATTTTCGTATGGCTTATGTTCTAATCTCTTTATGTGTTTAAATACTATTACTATCCTATAGCCGCATCTCATTTGAATTTGCAGGCTCCAGTTCAGATGCCGCCTGTCAAACTCTCTCGACTGGAGATATTGTAATCACAAGAATCTTCTTCACCGAAGAAGAAAAAGAACGAGAAGAACGAACTCTGACTTCTTCACCAAGAAGAGTAGTTGATTCCGCTGCCACCTCCAACAACAACATCAACAACAATTCTTCGTCACCATCATCATCATCTGCAACGCAACTCATCCATTCATCGGGTTAAGACTTTCATTTCCTTTTTATTCAAAGGGCAATTAACTAATGATAAAATTTTTTGCTCAA
>JAAAKE020124870.1:0-15007 GCA_010014785.2 Anisolabis maritima
TCCGTACACGTAAGCACCTCGGGTAAATAAACGGGGATCCCGGTAGGTGGGCCTATACGGTCCAAATGAAATGAAAATTGATTCGATCCATAGGGGAGGGGCAGGGGCTAAAAAAAGGCCCCCAAAATTTATCACGCGCTACGATTTTTACAGCATTCCCTAGACCAAATATTTTAAAACTCAGTGATAATAATTAAGACCTTTGCCTTCAGTCCTGAACCAATTTTCAAAACAGGTGAAACCGGATTTATTATTAAAAAAAAATATGGTAATAAACATAAATCACCGTAGAGAGAAAATTTATTTATCCTTTTGACTTTTTTTTATAAGTCTTTTTGGCATCTGAGGTCATTTAGAATACGTCCTTATATATTTATATTAATTGGTAGTATAATAAATTTAATTAATTAATTAAAATAAAATCATAAATATGGGATTTAATTAATAAAAGTTAAAAAAATATTTACAATTAATTAATTATTACACATTAATTCGCATGCGATCAATCGATGTTTCGTAGCATAGACGTAATGATTCGTTGAAAAACAAAATTTTTTACAAGTCGTCTGCTCATTCCCCTGATAGGAAACAGCAAAAAATCTTATAAATTTAATGAAGTTTGAGATTGAAGAAGTTAATATGAAATTCTCTCTTAGAAAAAAAATAAGAAGAGAAAATGAATTCTCTTTTTTATCTTTCTCTCAAAATTTTGATCTTTATAAAAAAATTTTTTGTTTTTTTTTTTTTTTTTTTTAATTTTTTATACTCTCTCTCTCTCTCTCTCATGAACTTCAGAAAATTTTTGTTAATAAATATTTTCAGCTGCTGATTTTTTTTGGTGTAAATCAATATTCATGATTCTAGAATCATTAACCATTTTCACGCTTTAATCCTTTATATTTTATATAGACTTATCCTTTTCACAAATATACACTGTATAATCTCGTTGGATACTTACTCAAAAAAAAAAAAAAAAATATAGGGTAGTTTATATAAAATAATACTAAATCCAAGGAAAATAGAAATTTTTTTTACTTTCAAAGAATACAATAGTGGTGGTGTGGATATGTTGCTCATATGACATTATAATTAATATATATTTATGTGTAAATTTTATCTTGAAAACACTTGATGAAACAGTGTATTTATTATTTAGGATTCAAAGAGTGTTCTTTGAGAAAATTAATTTAAAATTAAAAATTTAATTGTTTCGCATGCGAATTCATTTAAAATATTTTAATTTTAATTAACCTCTATTTTTTTTTAGAATATAAAAATTTATTTTTATTTTTTAGTCTTTCAACATCTTACGCCATTTAGACTCCACGCTTATTTATTTATAATATTAATTGGTAGTCAATATAATATAAATAAATTTTTGTCGCTCAAGACGCGACGCCTTTGGTATGTGAGGCACCTTTGCACCAAGGAACAGGGCCTACCAATTAATTTAAATAAATAAATATAGACCGAGTCTAAATGGACTCAGATATCGAAGAATATTTAAAAAATGCATATATGGTTGGGAAAACATGCAGGGACAAAGATAGATCAAAGAGCGCAGCCAGTGTAATTTAATTAAAAAAAATAATAATCCTCTAGTTAACGTTTCGGTCCTGGATTGAGACCATCTTCAGAGCTAAATTTGGATGCGTTTATAATTTTAGACGTAAAAATATTTAAAATAAAATACAAATACCTGGAATTTTGTCAATAACGCATACGTTTATATAAATTCCTCAAGAGGATACTCTCTCGAATACACATTAAAATAAAAATATTATTTTAATATATACTCTTTATTTAAAAGGGAGTGACAAAAAAAAAAAAAAAAAAACTTAACATTTCTATTCCTTAGAGCAGAGAAAAAGAAAGTTCTTGCTTCATGATCCAAGGGTCAAAGATAAAATTATATTCGCTTAATTAATTTAAATAAGAAGTATAAAAAGTGTTATAAGTCGAAAAAGATTAAAAAAAAAAAAAAAAAACAATCCAGATTTTCAATTTAATGTCGATTTGCTTCTCTAAACCGAGAAAAAAATAAATAACTATTACGGTAATTTAGTTGGAGATTTTAATGCTAAAAAGACAAGAAGATTGGATTTTAATAAAATGCTTTGAATTGAAGCTGTAAATTAATCTTTGATCTTTCTCTCTCTTCACACTATATTTATTTAATCACTTATCTTCTAGTTTGCTATTAATAATTTGTAATAAACTCCTTCTCTCTCTCCCTTTCTCTCTTCTGCTTCTTCATAAATCATTATATTACACCACACACACAATATATGCTCTCTCTCTCTCTCTCTCTGGGGACAGGATGTTTACAGAATCTCTTATTCTCTTCTCTCTCTCTCTCTCTCTCTCTTTCTATGCCTTATAACCAACCAAGCAACCAACCCAAAGTAACCAACCAACCCTATTTGAGGTAAATACAGCCAAAGTAATATTCCAAAGTTGGGAAATTTCCCTCGATCAAATTAAACACTTTCACTAAGTTCTTCTTCTCTTCTGAATTACTTACTTTAATATCATTCACAAAAAGAATTAAAAAAAGAAAAGAAGCTTTTATTTAAAATGTGATTTAAAAGGATATAAAGAGAAATAGAAAATTTTTGGACTCTAACAGTTTTTGCCCTTGGTTGTGAATATTTTAGCTGATCAAGGTCAGAAGTGGAAATAATATGCTGGAGGTACTATCTTACGTCACTGATCAAAGTAGAATGACTGGGTTCAAATTTACCACAAAAGCAAGCAAAATTCTCACCTCCAATTTTTTTCGACTCTATCTCCATTTTGTTGAGATAACAAAGTCCAAGAACGAGATAGATAGAAGGACGGAGGATTGGATTGTAGCTCAAAAGTGGCATGAAAGGAGAAGAGAGATTATTTCGAAGGGCATTTGCACACGAATTCCAAAACCCCAAATTTTTTTTGCGAACTTGCGCCTGAATCTCCCTCTTCATCAAGTCTTTCAGGTGTCAAAAGTTTGATTTCAGAATCACACATGCTGAGAGAAGCATACATATATATATATATATATCTATTAGAATCTTTTTTCAAGCTTTTGACACCTGAGAGACTTGATGAAGAGGAAAATGATTGTCGAAACGTTCATTTTCATAAGGTAATAAATTATTTTTAAAATAAACCAAGGTTGTAACAGATGATTTCACAACCTTTTAAAAAAAAAATTTCTTTTATTTCAAAATAAAATAGCCTATCTTTTTTTTTTGTGAGGACGCCTGTACTTCCTTTTGACAATCGCTAGATAGCTATGTACGCACTTGGGACAAATTTATTCTTAGTATTCTTGGATGCCAAATTGGCATTTTACTACATATTTATCCAAGCCGTGAACTCATATTTTTTCCAGAGTGACATAGTTCATATCGTTAATGAGGCAGGCATACTATTCATATAAAAATATCGATATTTTCCAGAGTGATCGATAAGGAATTCATCATTTTCTTAATATAATTTTAGTTTTATCTTTTTCTAAAAAGTTCCCCAAGAATTCTTTTCGAAGATTTTTTTTTTTTGTCTTCGATGATAGTCAAGAGACATATTTCGGTTGGAATTTTATAAAATTAACTTAATGTTTGTGTTTTTGTGTCTTTTTCCGCCATATAGACTCCGTTTATATTTATTTAAATTAATGGGTAGCCATTACAATTTAAATAAATTATATTTCTTAAGATAAATGAATGCGAGGTGATTCTTTTGGACTTGAACCAGAATTCGTCGCGAATGGTCTCTGGTTCAAGTCCGGGAGGCATCAAAAGAATCACCTCGCACTCATTGCATTATTTTGAAAACCAACTTCTTTTTCCAAAATGTATTTCGGTCAGGACGGAAAGCAAACCACTAACCCTTTGGTCATAAAACTCTGTGCTCTAAGAGTTGTTACTATTCCAAAATGCTTGAAATTATCTAAATTTATTTTTTATTTATTTATACACTCAATATTAGATGTTTTTCGTATCTTATATTAAACATTTTACAAAATTTTACAAGAAAATGAGTATTAGGAATAAATAGTATAAATTGTGATCTCTACCAAATTTAATTTTAAAAATAAAATTATTTCTAAAAAATTTAGAATTTATTAAATTGTGGCTTTATTGAAATTATTTATTTATTCATTTAATATTTATTAGAATATGGTGAAAGATTAAATAATGGTAATGAATGATATAGCGAAGGAAACGAACCAGATCATGAAGAAACAGCTTTACCTCTCCCCTAAGGAAGGAACATTAAATGAAAAAGGACACGTGATCTAGATTTACATTTTTAATAAATATTCTCTGTATTTGTTGGATCTCAATGGGAAATTCTTGTTCAACATACAACGTCAGTATTTTTTTTTTTTAATCCATTTCATTATTTTTTTTTTA
The DNA here is from genome assembly GCA_010014785.2 of Anisolabis maritima. Taxonomy (NCBI): domain Eukaryota; kingdom Metazoa; phylum Arthropoda; class Insecta; order Dermaptera; family Anisolabididae; genus Anisolabis; species Anisolabis maritima. Next base: position 4,401 of record JAAAKE020124870.1, read on the forward strand.
ACTAAAGTAACTTTTGTGAGATTAAAAAATAATATTTGTTTTTTATTTTGGTGAAAACTTTATTTAATGAATAAAAGTTTGTTCGCAATTAAAAAAATTAAATTATGTATATACGTGTATATATATCTTCTCTTATAGCTATATATGAGATGACAGGCTGTTTATGACTAACGACTTGTTGAAACCAACAAGCACAGGCGATTTCTTAAAAGGGGGAGGGATGGGGCATCATGTGATTGATGAAACACTCCCTCTGGAACAAAACATGTCTGTCCCCTAGAAAGTTGATACAATTTCCGATCCATTAATCGAAATCACATTTTTGTATTATCTTCACCTCGATGAACCAGAGGCTGATTTATAATCTAACATAGGACTTTCTTATAAATTTATAATAAAGTTCTTTTTAGAAACTTTGGTTGTTTGATGACGAGGCATAATTAAATTCACTGTTGTTTTTATCCCTGTATGTATGGGGGTGAAGAGAGCTGATTTTTTTGTGTCTCTCATCAAACTCAATGGCCATTTAGAAAACAAGTAATAGCATTTTGGTTTTCACAAATCAAGATTAATGATTCTTTTGCTAACGCATTAAAAATTTGACTTAGTAGGTCCTTTAAAGGGCGCTGATTCAGATCAACAGAATACGTTCTTCGGTGGGACATTATAAAGTTTGCTTTTTTTGAATATCAAAAATAAAAACTACTCTATTTCTTAGCAACAATCAAGTTGAGATCACAAATCAGAAAAATATAACAATCCACCTCACTCTACTCCATTTCAGCAACCCAATCTTCTTCCTCTCTATCATCTTAAAAATTTTAAAGCTTTTCATTTGAGAAGCAGATGCATGCTTTCTTTATTATCGTCATTCCAACAATCTTATTGCGTTAAGTGCCATTATATAATCCCGACTTATACCAATTTTTGGAATTTTCTTCTTGTTTTTTAATTGACTTGATCTATTTACATCTTTTATTAACCATTCTAAAATTTAGAATAGAATTTTTGATAATTCCTAAACAGCGTTTAAAATTTTATTTAACTCATATTAAATTTTAATTTATATACTTACTATAATAACCAATTCTTTATTTTCTTTCAAAATATATATTTAATTTTAAAATAACTTTTAAATAACAATAAATATTTTCTAATTTAAATCTTATTTATTATTCAGAATTCTTTTTATTTGGAATTCTTATCTTCCTTTTTTATTCACAAAGAAAAAATAAACATAAAATAATGAATGATCTTTTAGCAGAATATTTTCTCTCTCTCTTTAAAAAAAAAAAAAAAAGTAAAAAAAAAATATATCATATTATGGATATTACCTGTCGGAATTTTCTAAACCACACTATTTACTCTCTACATATACATAACGGTACATTAACTTTAATATAAATGGTTCTTAATTTGAAGGATGTTAAATTTTCTCCTCTTCTTCGCCCAAGGAAGGAAAAAAAATAATAATTTCAACATCAACATGGATCATTTGTATATTTCCTTCCATTTTTCTGAAGAAATAACTCTTATGAAAACTCCATCTTCAATATATTTTTAGACCTCATTAACTTTTATTTACTTACCCCACTTTATTTTAGATCTCAACTTTAAGGAGGAGGGGTCTGGTCGTCGTTTACATTAACGTTTGCATATGATTATTTGAGGGTAATTAACCTTTACTTTCAAGAGAGAGCAATCTTATCCTTGGCTTTTTTTAACAATGCATTTGCATCATCATTATCATATTACACAAACAATGCTTTCATATCTAATACATTATTTATTTAATTATTGTTATTAACACAATACAAACCAACTGTTTTAGATGAAAGAATCGAATTAGCAAATAAGAAATTAAGATAGAGAAATTTCTCTAGGGATCTTTAAAAATTATCTTAACTTCAATTTAAATTCTGGAATTACAACTTAACAACAGAATTTTGTCCTTAAAAGAAAAAAGATATCATGAAATTTTTTTGAGTATGATAATTCTTAAAATATTTTTTTCTTTCAATTTACTAATAAAAGAAATATTGATTATTACTCTGCATTATATAAACTCACTTCTCAGTTCAATTTCCCCAACAAGTTAAATCATCAGTCCATTAGACTTAAGGTTGTCAATTACTTTATAAAAATATTTCCGAATGAAGAGAAGTAAGTTAGCAAGAAAAACATATTTATTTTCATTTTTTTTTTTTTTTTTTTAAGTCATCCAAAACCATTCATTCTCAGATGCAGTGATCGGTGGACCACAGAGCATATTTTAATGGTCTTTTGATTATTTTAATGTATATACATTTTCTGTTTGTAAATGTAGAGATCACTTCTAATTGATAATAATCAATGAAAATATAATGATCATTATTTTAAAACTTTTCATTATATAATCTATGTGTAGGGTTGGGAGGGTTGTCTGTCAAAATTTGAGTTACTGGTCGTCGATCTCTATTCACCCCCGCCCCTTACCGCTTGTCTATAATCGAACCTTTTTTTTTTCTTTTTTTTTTTTTAAAGATCTCTCAATAATTTATTATATTTTCTATTTTAAAATATTATTTTTATAAAATCTTAAGATAGTGATGAAATAAAGAGGAGAGAGAGTCTCAAATAAATTTTTTCGAGACGTAACGTAGCCTTATAAATATTTTTTATATCTAAAGAGAATTAGATAAAGATGAACCATATAGAGTACAATATTATTTAATAGAAGGAAAGAAAGATTTAGGGCTGTCTTCCTCAACCTCTCTTACATCTTCCAATATAGGCATATGCTCCTACCTGCATCCTTCATATTAATATTTAGTCAGGCCATATTTTATTAACTATTAACCACGAGGAAAATTTATTACATTTCAAATCACTTCGAATCAATACGCAGACTATGGCCAGCCAGCTAGTAGAGGGTGAACAGAGAATAAGAAAAGAGAAAAGACGGAGATATCAGTCCAGGTTCCTTTGTATGAACAAAGAGTGACGTTTCAGTCCTTAGATTGGGACCGATTGAACTAAAAAGCTTGAGGATGTCCTAATCTAAGAACTGAAACGTCACTCTTTGTTGAATAAACGAAGTTGGTCTGATATCTCCGTCTTTTCTCTTTTCTTACTCTCTCCCGATAAATCAAATGGATCCCAATTGATGTAAATAAATATGCCTGGATAATTTATATCGTAAATGTGTATCGTTTCAAGTCTATATGATCTCAGATGTCGAAAAGAGTAAAAAAAAAAAACCTACCTATTTATAATATTAAAAAGTGAAAATAAAAATTTTCTGTGCTTAACCCAAAATGTAGGAATAGATATATCCCATCGGGGATTGAAAGACTTTCGCCATAAATTTATTCTATTTGATGATCCCAACTTTCTATTTTGTTGAATATCAGATGCATCATTAAAAATTTTTATTAGAGGCAAACTATCTCAAAAATCCCCAAATGGCTTATATTAAAAGAGAATACCATAATAAGAAATAACCATCCTTTGGGGAAAACAAATAACGTCCCTGAAGATTTGTCTAGAATACTTCATAAATTATTTAATACTTTTACAAATAATTAAAATGGCCGTTTTATTTTCCTCAAGGCAATTGACAAAGATTTTATTCCTTTTCATGGATCATCTCATAAGAAAAAGAATTTTATTCCTTAAAAAATTTAAACTTATTTAATCTTCTACTCTTTTATTTCTTCATTCATTATTTATTAGACAATTTGGATTGTTTCTTAGAAAGTCCTTCTCGCAAAAGGTAAAAGGGATAATAAACATCTCTTATTAAATTCTAGTAGACACGTAACAAGCAATTTTGACTGTCTTTGAAGATTCCTGATTGTTTACAATTTGCTTCTTCTAATTATTTATTACCTCTCTTATTCCCCTTTTAATTACTAATTCCTTCTCCATTTTTAGAGGAGCCATTTCACGAGTAATCAAATAATTCATTGGATCGGCAATCACACTAGCCAGCCAAATCAAATATAGCACTTGGAGAGGATCATGGATCTGTGCCCAGGGCCACTGAAAGGCCTTAAGTTGGATTAAGGAAACGAGAACATTTGCGTCCAGCCATATTGACACAGCAGAACACATTGCATGGTGCTTGCTTGTTTCCAGGGAAACTGCACGTGCTAAATGGCCATTTGCATTTAGCCTCGTTATCTATTAACAATCAAATTTATTTCCTTTGTTTATGTTTATTTTATGTTATTAGCAAATGAGATTAAATATTTTTTTTCCCTTTCAGAAGATTCCACTTTGTAGTAAATAATTAATTGTTTTCCATTCCGTTTATCATGTGAGGGAATTATGATTTTGTTGCAAAGAATTTATTTAAGCCTCTACATTGAATGTTCGTAACATATTTTCTGTTATCCATCTCGAAAAGAATAAATACCTGTATATTAAATCAAATTTTCTCTCTATATTTATAAAATACTCATTTTACTAAAATCCTAACTCATAATCTTTTGAGACTATCATTATCATGATTATTAACATTATCAATGTATTAATATTAAAAATAAAAAATTTGCAACGAAATTACAACACTTTCCCGCATTTTTTAGCCATCTTCTGTGCATATAAGATAGTTTCTTATTGCATGTTATGTTATGTTGATTTTTATTTTCGCAGGCAATACAGGCAAAAGAAAAGAGAAAAAAGACGGAAATATTAGGCCAAGCAGCTCTTGTTCTAATATCTCCGTCTTTTTTTTCTTTATTCTTTTCCCTTGATTTTAATATTATTCCATGTGGTTTGGATAAATAAATCTCTTTTCATTAAGTGTATAAAAATTTTTTAATAAAAACAATATATAATAGAGTAAAGGTCGTCAGAATTTTCACCAAACAAAATTTATTTTAAATTCCTCCTCATTTTATTTAGTCAGGAAAATGACATAAATTAATAATAAATAAAAGTCAAAGAGATAAATTATTTTTATTTATTTTTATTTAGTTTTCGTGATCTACGGACATATAGACTTTAAACAATTCAATTATTTATTATATACGATATAAATTATCCAAATATAGGGATTAAATAATAAAATTCCAGATTTCTCTCTATGATGGCATATGTTTATTATCTTATTCCAAATTTTACTTTCGTTTTTTTCTCCCACTCAACGGATGTTGTTATGAAATTGGTCCAAAGTTGAAGACAAAACTCTTTATTATTAATTATCACCGAGTTTCAAAAGATATGGCCCAAAGGATGCTGGGAAAATTGTGGTGCCTTTTTTACTGCCCACTCCGGTCCAATTCACTTCAAATTTTAATACCTTCTTAGGGCTATAAAGTTATGTTTCATCCTTTTCAGATGAGTGGTTCCAGAGATATCATCCAAAATGAAAGCTACAAACCAATATACAAGAATCCTTTATGGAGATAAGTTCCAGAAAACAAAGATTAGATAAAATGATCTAAAGGGAAAAATGGGGACCAAACAGATAATATTTAACAGGGTCAAACAAAAATCTTCCAAATTTAGGACAGAAAACAAAAATCAAAAAGTTCCATTGGGATTTGGAATTGTTTTTTCTTTATTTGATAATAATTTCAAATGAGATTTAAACATATCTCGGATTTTGATTTTCCTTATAATTTTGAAGAAAAACAAACCTTTTACATTGGTCATTGTTTTTTTTTTTTTTTGGGAAAAAAAGGCTTCTTCTTCTTTCCTTTCACTATAATTTTAAATCGATAATTACTATCCTTTAATTTGTGTTCTTTTCAATTGTTTTATTTCCAAATTTCCTATTATTACCCTCTATATGCCCCCCCCCCCCTCCCTCTCCTTTGACGAAGAATTCCCCGCACATGGAGTGTAAAATAGCGATTACGATGCCTCGAAAATGTCCTACCATTTGCGCTAATTATAGCTCGTAAATGAAAAGAGATAGAAAAATGGTTAATATGCCATTAGAAAGAGAATAAAGTTCTCTATCCAAAAATTCAAGATCCATTTATATGAAATAAACATGGCAACGCCTTTTTTTTTAAAATTTTTTTGTCTTTATTCATCAAAAACTCGAATCCCAGAAAAGTTGAATAATTGAAAATTGGCAGAGTTATTCTCTTTTAAATTCTGAATCCGACCATATATAGATTATTAGAACAACTCCCATTGAGCGGGATCTTTTCTGCAGACAATCAGAACAAAAAACCTATTATAATTAAATAGATAGTATGAATTTAATTCAATCTGCCCATCCTCCTCCTCCTCCTCTTTTTTTTTATACTTTTTACAGAAGAGGTCTGATTTTGCTATTCTTTCTCTTTCTCTCTAAACGTTTTTGACTTTGTGACCCTTTTGTCTTTCTTTTCTGCTTATTTTTCAATTGTTCCCTATCTTCTTTTTCTCGTGTAATGATCGTCGAGGGAAATATCCTCAAATATCTTCTTCACTCTACTCTCACTGAGTTTATTGTCTCTCTCTTTGATTCAAATAGAAAAAATAAATTAATTTTTTTTTTTTTTTTCCAAAGAAATTTTATATTTTATGAATATAACGTAATATATTAGAAAGATAGAAAATTATTTCTTATTCAATTTTATATAAAGTTTCTTATTTGTTTGATTTAATTTTAAATATTTACTTATCTATATTTAATTATAACTTATACAAAATACAAAGTCCAGAGAACTCCAAAAACACTTGAACAATTTCTATGAAAACGGGTAGAAAATGAGGATGAATCAGCTTTGATTAATTCAGATAGGAGTTTATAAATATTTTATTAAGAAAAAGGTTGATTTACTGTATATAGACTTATAATAATGTATTGTCTACATCCCCATTAATTCTATAATAATAACTAATAATTGTATGATTTTATCAGATTTCTTTTTCAATATGCAAAAAATTTTTATATTAAATGTGATGAATTCAAATCTACACTAATAGGAACTCGATTATCCGGATACGAGAAGCCTTTTATATATAATTATTATTCAATAAAGTTGTACAATTTATATTTGAATATCCGGACAATCCCTATTCCTATTTGAATTGGATAATTGAGTTCCTACTATAATAATACACCCAAGAGTGCGACCAATTTTTGGCCCTCCAGACTGACGTTTCGACTTTTGATCTAAACAATCATCATCATTTGACCCATGAAATGTAAATATCTATTATCAGCAACACACAAAGTCTGGATTGAGGGCTCTCAGGTAAACGAACGAATTTTGATCTTATAAATTTAATAAAATTTAAAGAATACTTCAAAGATAGCCACTGACCAGGGGTTCTAAACCATTTTGAGTCGCCACTCAAACTTTATTCATGGCGGAACCCAAAAAGGAAAACAAGATAACATAAAAAACAAACAAATTGATAAGGAAAAGTAATATACATTCCTTCATCTTCACCTGGGATTAAGAGAGTTAGGCTCAACTTCTTTCAACCTTCTCTGATTACTACTTATTCTATTTTACTAATTCTTCTAGGCGATAGGATACTCCAAAACCAAAGTGAAAATGCTCCCTAAACATGAAAATACCCCTAAAACCAATATCGCCTCCCCTCCCATATGTTTGCCCCTGATCTTTTCTGTTCCTATCAATGTTGTTACGTCTTCATTAGATTGAAAATAATTTGAGAAAGTGCAAATCTTCTCTGTTTGTCTTGCATTGATAAAAAAAAAATTATAGATACGGCCATGAGAGAAATCTTGTTTGATGAGAAGAGATAGGGAAAAGACTGGCATATAGTGTGAATAAGAAATACCAGTATTATCTAGAATAACTTGTCTACACTCACAGGAAGTTCAAGGACAATAGATAAATTGGTTTTTGAAATGTTTCTGTGTTTAATCTATAAAGTCTAAATGAAATTGGAGAAAAAAACTTTTCTTGATTGTGAATTCACCGAAACATTTCAATTATTTTCTGTTATTATATAAAAGATTTCTTCTTAAGTGCCAAGTACAAAAAAAAAAAAAAAAAAATTTTCTTTTGATTGAATAGCTGCTTGAAATTCTTAATGAATTTAGCACATGCGCCTCTAACAACTTATCAAACAATCAACAAATGAGGTGATTTGCTTTGTTTTTTGTTGAAAAGTTGTTTGAATTAAATTATTACAATGCTTCCAATCATAAACAATTGAAATTGTAACTTATTTAATTAAAACGAAGTGAGTAAGTAAACTTGAACGAAAAGTTTGTTCTGAAACCCCTCTCTCTTTTTTTTTTTTTTCAAAATATATTTCACTTCTCATTTATTGAGGTATTCAATTTATTTATTTATTTATTCATTCAAATGAGAGTTGAACTTATAAGTGGAATTTTCTATTAAACTTTATAGCTGCTAACATTTAAAGTAGATGTTAAGTTCTTTTCATATATAGTACACATACATTCTCTAACAAGTGAAAATATTAACCTAAATCATTTTATTCTTATAAAAAGTAACAACACTAACTGCTTCTATATTAATTCATTTAGGACTAGTTCCTAACCTAGAGTATGGAATTAGCATTTTAAGAGTACACGAAATAAAAATATCTGGTATGACTAAGTTAAGCCACATCAGATAACTTTCTCTTACATACAAATATAATTCAAAGTCATCTAAAAAATAATTGTTATATGAATTTTAATCAAAATCGTTTAAGCCTATTTTGAGAAAATCGAAAAAACTAAAAATGTAGATTAATGAAGTATTGTAGTATTACAATATTTTATTAAAAAGTTTCGAAACTCGCAACGAGTGGTTTCTAGTTTTGAGTTTTATACGTTTTTTCATTTTTGAATTATGTTGATCATTTTACAGGATCATTTTTTATATTCAGAAGGCCACAAAACGTATATTTCCGTTGAAATAATTTTTTTTGCGATTGTAAGATTTATTCTATTCTACAATAAAAAAATGTTAGAAAATACACATTCTTGCAATAAAAGTAAATAAATGTGATACAATTTAGTGAAATAGGCTACAAAGAAGTATTGAAATCAATAAAGTTTGGGAACCGCTGATTTAAACCAAAAATTCCCCCACTTTTTCCCTCCGATCCCAGCCTATATACATCTTATATCTTGATAAGTCATTAACAGAACTAATTGTTCATGCAAAGGCGCACTACACTTCATACCCTCGAGTCTTCTTCTCCAACGAGCTTCTGGCGGACGTCTGATTTTTAATGCGCCTTCTCTTTTCGGTGGTAACGATCCATTGAGTTCTCGCTGTCGCAATATCTCGGTCGACGAGCCCCAGACTAGAATCCTTAAGTCTACACGATTCATCGTTTTCCTCATTTCTAGTCTTAAAAGTTCCTATTTTCCTTCATTGTCTTTCTCCTCTTGTTCCTATTTAAGTTTTTTTTTTTTTTTGTTGCTTCGGCAGTTGGTCACGCTTTCACTTCCATAATATTCTGTGTCAATTCATGTGAAAGGATTCGCTTCTGATTGTGACGTATCACTTTAAGAAGAAAACGCACCTTTTTTTTCCTCTCCCTCCCTTTATAATAAAAACCTCCATTTGAAATATTGTTGTTATTTTTTTAGATAACTTTAAATCAGAGAGAAGGGATTAACCTCTTGGTAAAATTTTCATTTTCTTTAGAGACAAGATAAAATTTTTTCGTCGTGTTGAAGACATTCTAAATATAGGTGAATTATTTGAAAAGTTCTTTCATATTTTGTGATCCAAAGAAATCTCATTTCATTATATATATATGTATTCAGTTGGGAAATTTTATCCAAAATAGAATGTTTTACCCATGAACTTCAAGATTTTATAGGATAATCATAATAAAGTCAAAATCACTCTTATTCAATCTCTGTATAAATAACATCACAAAGAAAGTAAAAATGAATTCTAAAGAGAATAAACAATGTTTTCTTGAAAAAAAAAAAAAAAAAACTTTTTCCAATGAAATTCAATATTTTATGACAATAAAAATTATATCTTTTCAATTAGTTTTAATTAGAAGAAGAGAGAGAAGAGGAGGATGAAATACAAGTTAAGAGAAAATACATTCAATATGAAAAGTAAAAAGAGAAAGGGAGAAACAGAAAAAAGTTTCTCTCATACTCGGATAAAAAGCAAAAAAGAAAAGGAGAGAGTTGAAAAGCAAGTTGCACAATTTGAATGAAATCGAATGAAAATAAAATAAAAAGAGGGCAAAAAACTTTTATTTTAAAAAGATTATTTAAAATATTCGTAAACAAAGTGAATGAATATAGGCTATATTAAAAAAAATATATAATCTTATTATTTTATAAATAAAGAAAAAAAAATTATTTAATTTTTTAAGTTTTCCTCTTCACTTTCACTCAAAACAGCTGATGAATGGAACTAATAGAATTTGGGAACCAATTAGTGGACTTCAAATGGAATAGGTAGTTCGAGAACTAATCTAAAAGAATTATCCCTAATCAAAAAATATACAGTAATACCTCTGAAGTCGACCAAAAAATTCGAGTGATTTTCGCCCCGGAAGTCGAACAAGGGTTCGGAAGTCGAACCAAGCCAGGTGGAAAGCGCGCCAAGTCGAGCGTCGGCAGTCACGCGCTGACCGTTGTTTTGATCACACGTGAACTTACGAAGCGTTATACGCTATTTCATTTTCCTGTGTATTTGGTTAATTTGCGT
>JAAAKE020124881.1:0-15006 GCA_010014785.2 Anisolabis maritima
AATGGGAAAGCATCTCCTTCTGTTACATTGTTCAAAAGTCTAAAATCTACTACCACCCTGTATTTTGGTTTGCCATCTTCTGCCTTTTTAGGTACGACTAGAATAGGAAAATTCCATGGAGATACCGATTCTTCAATAATTTCTTTTTCTAACCACCCGTTTATTTGTTCTTTCATCACTGATTTTTGTTGTAGGGGTAACCTATATTGTTTTTGGTTAATCGGCTGTTGATTTATTTTGGTCAGTATTGTATGTACCGCCATTTCAGGATCTACACTTGTCAAGTAGTCTCCTTTCAGATAAAATACATCGCTAAATTCTTCACAAATTTCTAAAATTTTGTCTCTTTCTTCATTATTTAAGTGATCCAACTTTAAAACTTCCTTTAACAGATTTCAACGATTTCTACCCATTTCATTTTTCTTTATTATATGACATTTGACAGACTTTGACAGGTTCTTCCTCTTTCAAATTTTGTTTTTCGTCTTTTACTTCTAATAAAGTTTCCACCTTCTGTTGCTTTGGTTCTACGCCAATTTGAAATTTTTCCCCTAGAATTTCTAGACTTTTTTCCGCATAATCTATTTTTTCTTCATATTTTTCTTGGAAATCCACCCCTAAAATTCCATCAAAAGGTATCGGGAAGTCATTACTGACTAAGTGAAAAATATGTTCGACAATTTTAATCCCCCTCTTGAATTTTGCCCTCAGTTCGGCTAATGTTTCGAATTCTCCCACTAATCCCTTTCCTTTAATTTTGTTTCTCCATACGTCCGCGTCTTGTTTTAAAGCTTTCTTTTTTACTAAACATACCTCTGCCCCTGAATCTAAAAGTAATTTTAATTTTCCTTTCTCTGCCTGCTCTAACTCGAACACAATTTCTTGATCATTTTTTTGGTTTCCTAATTGCCCTATACGTTTTGCACTTTCGCCGGGCTCTGCTCCAGTGCCTCTTCGTTTAAATCCTCTTGAACTGTTCTTATATTAAGGTTCCCTTCAGGGTTTTGTCTGATGTTCCTTTCGCTTCTTTCCTCCATTCGAAATGTTTTGTTCCTACAGTCACGGGCATAATGGCCCTGGTTGCCGCAGATGTAACATATTAACCGATTCTTATACTCGTTTTCTCTTCTTTCCGGATTCGTGTTCCTGAATTTACAATCTCTTTCCTCATGATTGTCCCTCCCGCAGATTCTACACTCCTTCCTTCTGATTCTACCTCTCGAAAAATTTCTGTCCCTTTCTGGATTTCTAAAATTATTCTTTATTTGTCTATGTTGTTCCCTTATTCTTTCTTCCTCTATTGCCTCCCTTATGGCCATTTCTAACGTGTCTAAATTTCTCGACTTTATGATTATTCTTATTTCGTCTTCTCTAAATAATTCCAATTTTAATTTTAATTTTCTCAAAAATATTTGTAGGGCTTTTCTGCTTACTTCTTCTCTCTCATCCCTCAGAGTTGCTTCAATTAATTGAATTAGCAAATTTTCTACTCGGTTCCCATACATCTGTACTGACTCCCCTGATTTTTGTCTCAACATATTAAATTCATTCTGTAGGGAATATAATTATCTTCTTTTCCCATATGACTTCTTTAAAAATTCCCGCAGCTCCGGGTAGGTCTCTATATCTCTATATTGTACCGCTTGAAGAGCCTTGCCTTTCAACTTTACTCGGAGGAGGGCTTCCAATAAAATTTCTCTGTCACTATGCCCTATTTTGTTGAATGCATATTCGCAGGCGCTTAGGAATTCCCTAAGTTCACTTTAGTTCCTCCCTTCAAAATTTGATATTATATTTCTAGCTTCCTTTAAGCTTAGACCTTGCATATTTGTTCTATCTTGGGGTTGAGACATGTTTCTCCCACCCCAGTATGTTCTTTCTATCTCTAAATTCCCTTGGGCTCCAGCTTCACTGCGACCAGAAAGGCCCCGGGGATCCGTTACTGGGGGAACAGAAAGCCGCCCCATTTGTGATTCGCCCCTACAGATCGCTGTTGCCCTTGCTCTTCTGATTGTGTAGTTAGAGTACTGTATGAAGCCCCTGCTCCAATCTCTTGTATTTGACTGACATTCTCCCTTTCAACTTCACTTTCATCATCTTGCGCACCCCTTCTAGTATTTATGTTGGCCGTTGCCATTTTATTTTTATTTTTAAATAACGCTTTAATTTTTTTAGACAAAATTTTGTGTCTTAAGAAAAATATTTAATTCGGTCGATTGACTCACCCTAGTTTGTAGACCAGCTTGATGTTCACTTTGTTCGCCCCTGGCGTTGTTTGGACGTCCCTGACGCCTCTTTTGGTGACCCTGGCACTTGGATTGCCGTTCGTCCCTGACGAACCGTTGACGTCCCTGACGCCTCTTTTGGTGTCCCTGACACTTGTATTTGCTCTTCGTCCCTGACGAACTGTTGACGTCCCAGACGTCCCCTACGCTTAATATTTTACTTGTTGCTGGGCGACTATTCCTCCTTCCTGCAGATGCCGTGTGTGCAGTATTATCTCACCGCTGACCACCAATTGTTGTGGGCGGCTTCTTACTCAAGCGATCCCACTGCTGTGCCTCCAATTGTTGTGGGCTGCTCCTCACAAGTTGTTATTTCTTGTTGTTGTTGATTCCTGCTTGCTGTGTCTTCCTTCTTTACCACCGAGCGGATATGGTAAATTAATTTAATTGAGACTTTTCAGGTTTTTAATTAAAATAGAAAAGTTTGGTTTAATTAATTTTATTAACTGAATTTAATATTATAAAATATATATATAAACTTTGGTAACGTTTGAACAAAAAAAAAATGTATAAATTCGGGGTACGGATTCAACTAGCAAAATGTTGCCTCGGGTGAGTGATAGTAACGAATGTCTACCGTTGACGAGCCGGGTGTAATTGCTGTGTTGCCCGTAGTATGAGTCCGATGGAATTGCTGGCGAGTTAGGGGAGGTAGGTCCTTTTATAGTACTTTTCTAGGAGAAAACTCAACAAGTCTCTCAGATAAAGCAGTTGTTTTTCAGGAACCTGAGCTTTTGTTTCCTATTAAATTAAGAATCACCATTTTATAAAGCCGTGGATTTTATCTCTAGCTTTGACTCCCACGTTTTCTGTTGATTTAGTTTTATAATTCATCTTACTTATTTTCATGAGTATAGACTTTGAAACAAAATATTTAATTATATATTATTTAATAATAAATTTGACATTCGTTAAAGCAATAAAATTTTTTTTTTTTTATCATGATAAAACACACACATCGAAAGAGAGAGAGAGACCATTTTGCAAAACCCATTTTTTTAGTCTCACGGGACCTCAAAACGTGTATATCCATTGAAATCTTGAAATCTATTTTTTTTGGTCCAGTTTTTCAATTTTTCTTCCAAATCATATTTCATACGAAGACATATTCTGATCAAAAGACTTTCATGTAATGAGAATTTAAGTAGCATTATTGCTAGCTTCTGCCCAGTGTCTTAGAAAATTTACTTGTATCGAGTAATGAACATACCGCTTCGAGGATGGTCTAATTCTTTCGGCCAGCATCGCCATTTTGCTAGGGTGTGTATGATGGAGTGATGAGTTATTCAATCCTCGTTCTGGTAAAATTTCAGCTGTGTTTTTATTATTGAATTCTTTCCCGCTAAAGCACCGAAGTTGTTTGATTATGTGACATGTCGTTTTTGCTTATTTAATAATTGTTTTAGAGATTTGCATACTCAATTCTTCTTCTATAAGAGAAATATTCGTCTGTACTTACTAAAATGATCTTTAAAGTAAACATCTCAGCTGAAAACCCAAAAAACCTGAACGAAGCGAGAATCCCCACCACTACACACTCCCCATTCCGTCACAAAACACTGAGCCGCTACTAACCACTTGGACAATCAGACGGCAAACGCCACACTGGAAGAAGGATCACTGACCCCTGCAGAGTAACAAATCTTTAATCCCACACCCCTCACTCACACCTCCTGTACCCTATCCTTGATTCCTTCCACCCCACAGATATCTAGACTGTCAAAAAAGTTTTTTTTTTAATTTTCCCCTTAAATCACAGCCCCCATGAAAACAGCTGAAAGCCCCCAACGACTTATATTATAATTGTAAATTATATTAGGCTGTCCTTTGATTATAGTTTTAAGTAGCCTAATGTAATTGAATTATAAGGCAAAGAATTTTGTTTATTAATTGTAAAACATTATGGTAAATAAACATATTGGATTGAATTGCTCAGCTCCATCCATAGACAAACCAGCTGTAGTCGAATCCACACTGAAAGCGATCACACTGACCGAACCAACTTCAAGAGCTCACCAGCTGAAAGCATCTCTCTAATCGAATCAACTTCGAGATTAATTTGCAAGCCTGCACTCAAACCTGGAACCTGCAATAAATTATTCATCTCATCATCTCACTAAACTCAAGAAGCCGATAACTCTTCATCTCCTTACCAACGAATTAATATTTATCATTTCTAAATTCACTTATTTCTTTATATATTTATTTTTAAATTTTTTTCTTTTCTTTACGATAATACAGGATGCGCCGATCCTCGAACACCTAAACGTTCTCGACTTCGAATCCCTTGCAGTTCGTTCAGCGCTGGCGGCCAGTGCCTGCCCCGTGAAAACTTTAACCACCTACTATCTCACAAATAAATATAATGCCATGTTTATCTGTGAGAGAGTGCTCAGAGAATTGAAAATTGAAACAAATAATGGGAAAAGAAATAAAAATTTAATTTGTATCGTGACAAATATAAATTAACTTTTACATGTTATGAAAACAATAATATAAAAAATTTGGTGTGACTAAACGGGCCTGAATCTTCTCCTCGGGTTGCCGCCTTTAGTGGCATAAGACACGCTGTCTTGCTGCTGAAACGTGGTAGGATGTGCCGGTCGACGTGTCAGGGAATCGGCCGAATTCATGGCGGGGGGCCGATCGTCGACATTTTTTTTAACACCTACGGAGTGCGCCATTTTAATCCGGACAAAATTGTATTTGGAGTTCCAGCTATAATTGAATTCAGGAGTAGGCGCAAGTTGGCGCTAAAGTTAGTTAAATATGTCAGTAAGACTTTCATAACCCCAAAATGGCCGAGCTCGACAACCCAAGCATGGAGTACGGTAGAAGAGCGGCGATTATAGAAAGCCTTCGTACCGGTAGAACGCCTACCGAAATTATTAAATTCTTCGAGTACCCAAGATCGACTGTATTTGACGTTGTGAAGAGATACACAGTCTCAGAGGAATCCAAGGGGGGCTCTTCCACTCCAGCGAGGAAAATACAGGTCAGACAGAAATCAACAAGGACTCCAGAAATCATCCAAAGAGCCCAAGACATGATTTTGGAAGACCCAGGGACTTCACGGGACCCCGCGGGCGATGTCATACCGCCGAATTTCTTCCAGAAAGGCGAAACGTTCACGAAGGAAGTTTATTTCGACATCCTGAGGACAGTGATAAAGCCGTGGATGGAGACTGTAGCCTCTGTCAACAAGATGGAGCACCCTCTCACACGAGCCATTTAGTGCAAAATTGGTTCTCTGACAACGTTAACATGTTTCGGTCGAAGGAATTTTGGCCTCCTAACAGTCCGGACCTAATCCTCTGGAATACTACGTGTAGTCGAGAGACAAACCAACAATTCTAGGCACTTTAACGTCAACTCCCTCCGGGCCGCTATCGAGGCAGAGTTCACGGCCATGAACCGCGATCAATTGAAATCAGCCTGCTCGTGCTTTTGGGCAAGGATCGAGCAGGTGATAGAGGCGAAGGGGGGCTATATAGAATGATAGTTCTCAACAAGGATCCTTTAAATGAGATAAACAGCATTTTTGGCATCTTTGTATATTGGCCTAAATAAACAACTTATAATAAGTATCGTAAATAATAAATTGGTAATGGTTTTTGGTTTACATTTTGTAGCTTGGCCCCATATGTATTTATGTCCTCGCTTGTAACCCGTTTCGCTTGAATTAATTGTTATAAAGTTTAGACACTGGACACTGCGTCCTACCTCTTTTGAATCTTAAGCACAATTTATTCCAGATTTCTTTTAATTCAGTGCTGTTAAGACTTGTTCGGAAAATATCTTACTGTACTTAGAGCTGATGCATTTAAACTAGTGGCTTTAGAATCTTTCTTATGCCATTCATTCGATTCCTTTATCTGTGTAACTGTAGCACTTTTAGGTTATAATGGTTTTTATTAATATCAAGTCTTCAAATATTTAATTAATGAATTAATTAATTTATATAAAAATACCTGGAAAATTTTAAAAAGCCCCTATTAAAAATATTGAAATTATTTTCAAAAACAAAAAAGCAATTATAAGAAAAATATAGAGGGAGATAGTTATGTGTTATGAAATAAATTGATAAAATTGACAAAAATGTAAAACTTTTTGTATATTATTTAATTTTGCCGGGGCCAAAGGCCAAAATTAATTTATTTTTGTCCTTTCTGACAATGTTCATTCAATTTTATTAATAATAATATTCTCACTTTAATATTTTAAATTTATATTTATATGTATTAAATTACGTGGGTTTGTAATTTAAGCCGAGTGAGAAAATTGATTTCAACTTTAAAGTATATAGAGGTCAAAATCCTTAAAGACGAAGAATTATAATCAAAGACCTGATTTACTGATATATTTTTTTTACAAGTCGTTAAGCGAATAACATTATATCGTATAGATTATATATTAGGGAATAGGAAAATTATTTTATGGAACGGGAAAGTTAAATTGGAGAAAGTGTTAAAAGAAATATATACAAAATTACAAATAACTTAAAAGTTATTTTTATTTTCTGTTATACTATAGTTTCCATAGGTTAAGGATCCTTGAAGGATTTTATAACATAAACTCTGTGGAATAACTGCTCTTGTACCCAGATAATCACTCCTTAATCAAGAAAGAATATAAATAAATTCTGTTCATTGCTTTTTTTTTACCTTCTTGAATACTTTTACACTTTTTTTAAGAATTCGGTCTTTTATAGTTTGTTCAAAGCAAAACAAGAAAATAATAATCATAGATAAATAATAATAATATTTAAGGAATATAATATCGAGCTGAAACGATCTGCCACAGATCCTGAGGAGACCATGAAAGGATGGCTGTTCATATACCTGACATTAAAAATGAAAAAACTTTAACTACCTTAGTACTCATACGACGATGGCAAACCATTCTTGCCACCTAGATAATGCCATGTCAAGTTTTATTGAAAGCGGATAACACAACACACGCTGAAAAATCTTTATTAAAGCCATGGGGTAAAAGGCACTAAATTTTCAGACTGATTGTGATGGACTAAGCAATTTCTATATCTCTTTCTTAAGCAATAATGACCCTTTGATATCTGTATAGGCGTGAGGGACATATTGTGGATATATAAATTCAATGTTTAATTATTTTAATGAAAACGTACTGTGTCATTCCCCTTCTTTGATTTTTATTAATAGGATTTTCTTGGGCATTCTCTTTCTTTAAATTTGTGAATAAACTTTTTTCGGCTTTATATCTCAGCCATTGGCATCTATTTGAGGTTATTGATTTTTAAACAAATCTCAAATAAATAAATATATTGTAATTAGAAAAATCCTTATCAAAACAATTTGTATATTATAATTTATACACCAATATAATTTATGTGGTTCGTTCGCATTGTGGATGAATGAAACATATGAATGGGATTACCACGATTTATTGATATAATGATACAATGATTGAGGAGAGAATTAGAATTTATTTATAAAAATTCTCTGATGCAATGCTTCTTAAAGAATAGTACACAAAAGTGACTCTTATTTATGTGTCTAATTACAGTACTTCATATAAATTTTGGAATTTCTGAAATATAGTATATAATAAATTTACATAGATACCTACTTTTGTACTATTATCCACACATTAGCCACAGGTAATAAATAAAAATATAAATACATGTTTAATAAATTCAATTTTATACAATAAGATGACACAAAACGAGTCCATGATTGACCCAAACAAAAGTTTGGAGAAAACGCCAGCAGATGTACTATCCCATGCGCAAATCAACGACAACTACCCGTTCAGGCCATCCCGGCTCATCATAACTGTTCCCAACATATTGATTTATTTATCATATCCTCGCTCACTATTTATTTAATCATATCTATATCTCTCGTTTATTTAATCATATTTTTCTCATTTTCTGCTCTCCCTATTTATGTAATCATGCCTTTATTTATTTATCTCATCTTCTTCCACTTTTTATTTAATCATACCATTATAATTTATTTATTTTATCATTACTTTCTCTCTTATTTATCTATTCATATTTCACTCATATATTACTTTTTTATATATTTATTTATTTTATTTAGTATTATTTCATTCCATCATTTAACAATTCCACTGTTAGAATACTGAATGTGATTCATTTTGTGTGCCATGGCCACTGTCCTTAGCATATCCAAGGTTAATATAGCTTAATATCTATGATAAAATCAGGGGTCATTTCGCTTCAAACAGATTTCACATAGTGTATGTGTGAGCAAGACCTGGCTTAAGCCTACTTTTGGGTCGGATGTTGTGAAAATAGAAAATTATAACTTATTTAATTCCAATAGACCTACCAGGATTGAGGGGGAAGGGAGCGTAGCTACTTACATCAGGAATATCCTTAGATACCGTAAGTTGTCTTCCTCTCGCGACTGCTCATCCGAAATAATTATTGCAGATTTCAATAAGGACCTAAATTCAGAATCAGTCGTCAAGCATTATCTATACAACTGGTTTTATTCCCTTGATCTGACTGTGGTGCCGTTGGGTTCTACACACTACACGAGTTATCATAGATAGATCTGATAGATGGCGTTTAAGTTTAAACATTTGAAATTAAAATATTATAATATTAAAATCGTTCAGATTTATGAGTTTTAAGCGTGGTCAGAATCTGCAATTAATTCTATTTAATTTCTTAGAAATTATATACACTTATATTTCCTGATACGGAATATATCATTCGGATAATTATAAAAAGATGGGGTACCACGCAGGCTATAAATCCACTCTTAAAGCTCAAAACTTTATATTTGAAATTTCCATCCCCTTTAATTGAGCGAGTCTCAATTATTGTGAAAATTGTTTTTAAACTTATACATAATCCCCTCTCTTTCTTTGGCGACCGTGACAGAACTTCACATACTATTAAACAGTTTTTACTAGTATAGCTGAAGGTTCAAATAAATTTCTATATTTTTGATTTTTCCTATTTTAATTGAGTCTTAAAAATGAGTATCCTTGAGAAATTGCGAAGGGATTATAGAGAAGTAAGGAGATCCATTCAAACAAGTGTGGAAGCTTTCCGCGAATCAAAATTTATTACTAAGGATACAATCCTTGCATTTAAAAGCAATTTGCAAATAGATAATGGAAAATTAACTGATATTGAATATCAGGCTATTCAGGAAGATTTGGACCTGGATTCTGAAGGAGAGGCCTTTTTAGACGATATAAAGAGGTCTAAAAAGACGATATGGCAGCATAGAGTGGAAGCAGACTGGCTGCAACCATCAGAATCACCAGTGGTGATAAAATCTGAGTCTGTGAGCTCTTCAGTTAAGAGTCCAGTCGTTTCGCTCCCTAAACTATCTTTGCCTAAGTTTTCGGGCCAAATCGAGGATTGGCACGCCTTTTGGGACCAATTCTCTTCAGTTATTGATAAAAATGAGTTTTTATCAGGATCTTAAAAATGACAATATTTAAAATCCTGTTTGAATGGTGAACCTTCCACATTAATGAAATCCCTGAGCAACGAAAACGCTAATTATGGAATAGCGTTTAATTTATTAAAGCGAAAATATCAAAGGAGAAGAGACGTAATATTCAAATTAATTGATAAGCTCTTCTCCCTTCATCATACTGTGAAGCCGACTGCTGAAGCATTGCCTTTTCAATGCAAGCGCATGGAATATTTCAGCTGCTCAGTAATTTAGGCATAAATGTTAAACACTGGAACGAGTTTCTGGTTAGGCATTTCATGTTGAAATTAGAAGACGCGACTCGGGAAAAGTGGATGTTGTCTTTGCCTAACGACGACAACATCCTATGAAAACTTATTAGAATTTGTAGATTTTTATTCTAAAACGACATGTTCTCCAGCAGACATAGAATCTACAGATCCCAATTCCAAAATTAATTTGAATGAATCTAAGCCTCCAGTAGGAAAAAATAGGGTTTTCAACATGACTAGTCAGAGACCGTCATGTCCCTTTTGTAAAAATAGTCACAGGCTAGAAAAATGCCAGTCATTTTTGCAATTAGAGCCGAAGAAACGCTTCGACCGAGCCAGAGCTTTAAGAGTATGTTTTCTTTGCTTATGTAATTCACATTTTAGCCCCTCCTGCACTGCGATCAAATGCCATATGGCAAAGATCATAATGTTGCTCATAAATAGATTTATTTCGCCTAGTTTAGAACGCCCTGTTAGTGATAAGAAATCGGATAAAGTTGCGGGGTCGGCAAGCACCTCAGTGGGCCTTACGATGCACATGGCATCCACCCACTCCTCGAAAGCAATCCCTTGCTTGGGAAGGCCCACCATTGTGGCCCCTCAACCGAACGGTATTCCGTTGCGGGTCAAATGCTTTCTCGACTCCGGCAGCGAAGTGAACTTAATGTCAACAAAATTAGCTAAATTGTTAAATTTAAGGCTTCTACCGTCTCATTTAACTATTGAAGGATTAAGTCAAAATTATGCTCTTCGAAATTTGTGACCAATTTCGATAAAAATCATGTTTTTAATTTAGACATTTTTGTGGTAGATAATTTGTCAATATATATGCTATCGAAACATTTAGACAGATCGCAATTCGAATATCTGGCGAATAAAAAGTTGTCAGATCCAGATTTTTGGACCCCTTCACCAGTTGAAGTTATCCTTGGATCGCCAATATATCCCCACCTCATTGAAAATGAAATAATGCATAGCCCAATTGGCTCAAACACTGCTATTAGAACCAAGTTAGGATGGGTGGTATTGGGCATGGCGCTGCCAACTCAAGGTAAATTTACGATGCCAATAAAACTGTCTAAAGACGGCAGATGCCGAGTTGCATTGCTAACTAGAAAGGGCCCGCCTCAGTTGGGCGACTTATTTGACAAAGGATCAAATAGTGCTAGGAGGCAAGGGAAAAAGTTTTCTAAATATCGTTCACCTTTCAACCGTTTTGAATCACGTGCACATTTGAAAAAAAGAGATTTAACTAAATTACCGCGTCCCTTTATGGATGATTTACATCCCGACGGCTTGGTACCATCTCGGTAATTTAATAAGGTATATTATATAAGTTCACTTCCGACCCCTTTTAAAAGATCCCGTGGATCTTATTCTCAAAAGCCTAATGCTTTAGCCACCAGTCACTTGTTCCGAAGGTGATCCCAAGGACAATCGTTTCAACTTAGGCAGAAATATCCACTCAACCACTTTGCAACACGTAAGAAAATAGAATTGCTTAAGCCTTTTGAAGGTTGGACATTGATGTCCGATGAAGGAGATGAATCTCCATCTACCCCTAAGTGAGTAGGTAATACCATCAAGACTTCCCAGTGAAGGACTCGGGTCTTCCGAGTGGTTCTAGTCAAGACCGAATTTTTATTCTCATCTTCAAATGTAACTCTTCTCCCAGTAGTAAAAAAGAGCAATTGATTTCAGAAGGAATCACATTCCTTCAGGGACGGGGGTATGTTTAAGTTTAAACTTCCCTCTTTTCAATTATACTTCCACTCGCTGTCAAACGGATAGTCGACAGTTTCTGCCAACTGTTGAAAGATAGAATTGCTGAGAGTTTTATATGATTTAATAATTTTTAATTTGATAAATTTCGTTAAATATATTTATTTTCTTTTATTTATTAAATTATTTCAAATTCTCAATCTTATTTTTGATAAAATTTGTCTGTTATTGACCAAGTCCGATAGAGGGACTGAAGTCGCTGAAACACTCATAATGGCAGCTAGTTTCACTTTGTATTGCTGGTCTCAAGACTTTGAGAACGCTCATCCTCACTTACTGTTCGACGCTTGGATCATGTAGTCATTTCCCTCGTTTAGGGATCTTAAGGAATTCAACGCGCGTGGTGAAAGTAAGAATTAATAGCCCAGTTGGAATTATTATCTTTGCCCGTTGATTGCGGGAAGGCAAGTGATCGTGTCTGTTGAAACGAGCTGCGTTTTTTGAAACATTTATCATAAAAAACCAGATTATAAGCAGATTCTATACAGATTCAGATCAGACTCTATCCAAATTCAAGCAGATTCCTTACAGTTTAAGGTTTGCAGCTTTGCAGTTTACAGTGTATCCGTCAGACAAGTTCTGATATCTACAGATCACTGTATATCCATCAGATCAGTTCTGATAATTGCAGACGACAAGTTCGATCAGACCAGTTCTGATACCTGCAATTGCAAAGCCAACATTTGAACGCGTGCTGTTCAAATACCCCGCTAGTGGCGTCTGAGGTTGAGAAGATCCTCCCCTTGCTTCTGCAGGACGGCGTCCCACGCACGGAGCAGCATTCAACTCCGGCTCGCAGATATTTATTCTTTAATTTGAATTGGCTTACTTCTTAGATATATTCGAGCCGATTTGTCGATTTGGGCAAATCTTAATTTCCCCATTTAAACTTATTTAGTTTTAGAAAAACTCAGGAAAAGAATACAGACTCATTTAAAATATATTTTCCGTGGAAAATATACTTTATTTGAGAGGCAAGAGGTCAGTGAATCCGTTAAACTCTAACATCTATATGTTCGAAACTCATTCCTTTTTACAACTAATCTTGTAAATTAGGATTTTAACTGTGTATTTTATTTAAATAAGTATTTCGCCCTTTTGTTTATACACTCACTTTGTTAAAATTAGCTTTAATAAATTGTATATATTTTTGTTTTGAAAAGCGAGTTTTATTTGATTATTTTCTGTTCTGACTTGCCCCAGGATTACGGTATAGTTTGTTCAAACTTCAAGGAAAATCAACAATATTAAAATCGTTCAAATTTATAAGAGTTTTAAGCGTGGTCAAAACCTGCAATTAATTCTATTTAATTTCTTAGAAATTATATACACTTATATTTCTTTATACGGAATATATCATTCGGATATTTATAAAAAGATTGGGGTACCACGCGGTCTATAAATCCACTCTTAAAGCTCAAAACTTTATATTTGAAATTTCCCTCCCTTTTAATTGAGCGAGTCTCAATTATTGTGAAAATTGTTTTTAAACATATACAGATGGTTATAAATAACTCGGTTTTGGAGAAGAGGACGAAGAAGTGGCAATACCACGTTCCATTTTTGTCGGCGCACGATTTAATTGACTTAATATTTCCGTTTCGGAGGTCAAACCCGTCCTTTCCAGATAGAGATTTTAAAAATTTTTATTATAACGACATTCTGGATGAGTTGGAATCCACCGATCTTTTGCGAGATGAATATTCCTTTCAAGATTCGCTCCTTAAATATCATTATACTGGGGCTTTTTATGAAACATGCTGCGATGAAGATATGTCAAAACAAAAGTTCCCATGTACCCTAGATTGACGAAGGGATTAGATGTTTGATGAGGGAACACGACAAGCTTAGGAGATTGGTCCTGATGTCAGCCAATCCCGAGCTTAGAGAACAGTTTAAGAGAGTTCGCAACAGCGTAATGGCTCATAAAAAAAAAAAAAAAATAATAATAAAATGGTACATTTTGAAAAACTTTTCACCACAAATAACAAGACCATTTCATTCCTCTGGAATGGAATTTCAAGACTGGGCCTAACAAAGAGCAAGGCTAAATGACCACCTAGTGTTGACAAGTATTTCTTTTCGGAATCTCAGACCCCATAACAGGAAATCATCGCAACTTTGAGGTAGAATCATTTTCACGAGCTGTGGCGTTTGATGAGACATCAGTTCATTCTATTTCCCACATGTTGAGCCGGACTTGAGCTTCACTTGCCTGGCCAAATCACGTTCGCAGGCGATGAGTACTGATGATATATTTATTAAAATATCCGACTTTGTGCTCCTTGCATTCTACATGTACTGATTTATATTTTTGACAGATCTCTCCAAGAGGGTTGCTTTCCAGGGTCATGGAAGATTTCGATGATTCTCCCTTTGCCAAAAGTACCCAATCTAAGTGAATATGCTCACTATAGGCCGATTTCCCTTTTGTGTAGCTTATTCAAGGTCGTGGAGAGAATTGCCCACACTCTCTTTGAAAGTTACCTTAAACAGACAGAAATGTTAGATTCAGGACAATCCCGATACAGACAGTTTCACAGTACACAGTCCGCACTTCTCAGGGTGAGTGACGATATAAGACTAGCAATAGATGCAGGTCATCTTAGTGCAATTTGAATTCAGCAATTTGCAGGATTTGATTCCGTGGGTCATAACTTTTTGATAAGTTGTCATAATGGAGTAGGCATGTCCGGATCGGTATTGAAATGGTTCTTTTCATATTTATTTGACGGACAGGGGCCAAAGGGTGGATGATGGGGATGATTGCCTATCTGGCCTATATTTTTTGTTACTTTGATGAGGTCGGGACGGCGTTTGAAAAGTTGAAAAGGGATATAGAGGCCATTTGTGAATGGTTTGGCGACAAAAGTATAAAATTAAATTTTGAAAAAACTAGGGCGATTATTATTGATACCGATGCTTACATTGGTAGACTTCGGGAGACTGCGCCAGTCAAAATTGAGGACAGTGTCATCAAATATTCAAAATCGGTTAAGAATCTTGGTGTGATATTCGACAACGCGTTAAGTTGTAAAGATCATGTCTTAGAAGTCTAAACAAGGTCTACAGAAACCTCTACCAATTTAGACATATCAGAGATTGCCTGACAACTAAAATGTTGCGGAGCCTTTTTCCCCCTTTTGGCTAATATTTTATATTATTATTTGTCTATTTATCTATGATTAATAGAAGGAAAAAGAGCCCACGAACCAGCTTAAGGGTGGG
>JAAAKE020124892.1:0-15006 GCA_010014785.2 Anisolabis maritima
GAGAAAATGGGGCCTTTCCACATAATGGGTATATACTTATGAAACACTTTGTTTCATAAAATTAGGATAACCTCGATAGTTTAGATTAGAATGAAAAGAACCCTGGTGGAAATAGATATATAATTAGCTATCTATAGTAGGAGGAGTAGAAAAGACGCCTGCGCCAAGCACCTTGTACCAAATGAGAGAGAGATCCGATCACACTCAAAGTCTCATTGCCCAAAATTAATTATTACCGGTATCTCAAGATTATCTCAGAAGTGTGCCGCTGTTCGATTGCATCTGTACAAATGGCTTTCTCAGTTTGGGAATCTCTCTTTAGGATCTCAATTTTCTGAATCTCGACATTATAAATTTTTTATTGGGGCAATATCTGCAGGGCTTCAAACAAAAATTGACGAATGATGGTTCCCAGTCTAATTTTCGTCTATATGTTCGAAATCTTACTTTCTCCCGATAGATGTGTTTAGAATTCCAAATTAGTGAGGATGTTACTAAGAAATATCTTAAAATGTATGCAAACCGATCTATATATAAATCGTTCAAAGTTCAATTTCTTCTATAACTATCCTCAGAAAAAGGAACTGCTAATCCATACACTACATAATTTATGTTCCATTTAGGCAGGCTTTGCGACTTTCCTGGGAGTCATGCGCTCTTAGCAAAAAAAATTTTAAAAGTTAACGATAAAAAAAGAACTGAAATTATTATTTTACTTTGTTAATAAAATAAGAGAATTTAATATTAAGAAATTTATTGTAATAATAGGCTTTAATTAATATATAATGAATGAACGATATAGCGAAAGATATAGTACTACCCTCCTCAAAAGTAATTGGATGATTGGTTTCGTTTTAATGGATAATTAGGAGCGTTACATGAAATTTGAAAACACTAAATTAACTAATAGGTAAAACATTTGGAAATTTGATGATTTTATATATCAAGTAGCTCTCTTAATTATCTATTAAGCCTTCAAATGCTGGTATTTTTTTCCGTTTTCTATCACCCCACAAAAAAAATATTGTATATATATATTTTGCTTCAAAATAAGAAATATTTTAGGTCTTTGTGTGAAATAGTTGGTGGTTTTCAACCAACTAAAGAAGTATAATAATTTATTGGGGTCATAAATAAACGATTACCGTACATTACAATGCATAATACATTACAATACATAATAAAAAAATACCAAATCGTATACGATTGCCGCAGCTAAAAGGTTAAAAAGAAACAAAAGATACAAGTCATCCAATTACTTTTGAGGGGGATAGTACATTCTAAAAAATCTAAAAAGAGTAGAGTAAAGTTTTATTATTTTGTTGGTGTTATTGCAGATGGACAAATTGTTGAACCAAAAATTATAAAAACAACTCCAGTGAATTTAAATCTTGTTTATGATTCTATGGAAGTAGGAAATGAATCGACAACATTTACAAGGTCTGGAAATTTTGAATGCAATTCCTCAAATATTAATTTAATTTTTTTTTCTTTATTTTATATTAAATAGCAATTCATTTAATCAAAAATTGATGGCAGTAAAAAATGATTGTCTCAATCGGTCACAAAATGAAAATAATGATTCAGCATTTAAAGGATGTGGAATTAATAACAATAATAATAAAAACAATCCAACTGCAACAAATGATGAACCAGGGTCAACGGAGACGATGCCCACGAAAAAAATTAAATTAGATACAGATTTTGAGAAATATCTTGAAAGTGGAGAGATTTCTTCTGGTATGTATTGAAATTTTTCCCGCTTTCCTGTTAAGAATTTCTTCTCTCCTTTCTCCTTTGATTCCCGTGTTTTTACTTCTATAGAAAAGGAGATATTCTAATCATTATTAGACATGGGGACAATTTTAAGAACTTGAAATTATTCTCTAACTTAAAAGCACATCATACTCTTTTTTTGATCTATATTTGAATCTTTAATCTATTTTTTTTTGACTTAATAGAATCTTATTTTGGTGTCTATAGTTAGTTTATTAGAATTTTTTTCTTTTTCATATTAGTTCCTCCGTCCTCCTTTTTGTTATCACACGCTCCCTTATAGGAGAATTTCCAACCTAAAAGAAGGGTTCTCAAAGTGAGACCCAAGGGCTCCAGGGCCCTTGGACGGTAAAATTTAAACTAATTTTAATTTAATTTGATAACTTTCTCAATATAGACTTAGCCTTAATTCCCTTTTTATTATGGGTTATGGAAATATCAAGATTCTTGAGTGATGGTAGCCCCGGATGTTCATCCAGATAAATCCGTTTCTGATTTTTCTCTCCCTGTTAAAAAAATCAATTTGAGCTAAATAAATTAAATATAGCTCTATATATATATATATATATATTCTTTTTTGTTTTGCAAGTATATCATATTAGTTTGTTTATTTTTATTATTTCTGAATAACTGAAACTGAAACTCAAAATGAAAAGATAGCAGCGAGCAGAGAAAGGGGGAGAGCCCTGATGGCGAAACTTCCCTAGTAAATACATATATATAGGCTACTAATTCAATACACTTCCGGCTAGAATTACCATTTGATCCAGTGTGCCCTGTTCATCCATGGATGTTTTATTTTTTACTTTCTCTTACACGTAATATAAGGAAAGTATTGAAATTGTTCAAAAATTCGATCTCAAGATTTTGATTGTTCTTGACGTTTAGGACCTCCCTGAATCCGAATATTGTCTGTGTCTGTTCGTTAAGATGATAATGCTTTAATGTAGATCAACCAAATTTTACATACGTGCATTAGAGAAATCATAAATCTCTCTATCAACTTTTGGACTATTTCCGGCAACCGGAGTGTGGTACTTTACTTGAAACTTATTTCTAAAAATCATGTAGCTCACCTATATATACGTATACGAGAAAGACAAGGGGAGGCCACTCTTTTTTTATTTTTATTAATTCAATTAAAATCTTAAAATTGCAGAATATATTTCAAATTTTTGATTTAATTTCAGAGTTTGCATCTGAACAACGTCGACTTCAAGAATTGATTGAAATTGAACATTCAGATATGTTGTTGGCTTTACGATTAGATCAGGAATGGTCAACGCCACCTTCCAGCTCTACCCGAAGACAATCGAGTCTGAAAACGTCACCGAAAACGCCAAAATCGTCATCATCAGCATCGACAAAAGCGACTAGACGAAGTACAAGTAGCGGCGGATCAACTAATAATAATAATAATAATAATAATAATTTGAGACATCAACCGAAAAGGCTCTGTAAACAGCGTACCATTGAGGATATGTTCAGCCGAATTGAATAAAAAAGTAACGACATAACAGCTAAGCAGAGATCTCTTTCTTTTTCTTTTTATTTCTCTTTTTTTTCTGTTAGTTTTAGAATAATAAAATCAAAACAAAGAAAAGGAGGCGAATTTTTAATAGGTATTTAGTTTTGCTAATTAGACTTTGTTTTTGCTATTTCATTATTTACAATTATTTTGAAGAATATACATAGGGCTTGTAATAACAAGAAACCCTTATTAATGTTTAATGTGCATTATTTTCTCAATTATTTGTTAATTCAGAAAGAGAATTTAAGTATTAAAAATATACGCGTTGTTTCAACCAATTATTTAATAATCTTTCTTTATTTTTAATCATTTGGATAAAACCAGGTAAATTTTAAAACTAGAAACAAAAATTGATTGAAGATGCCCGTTGATAAATTATTAATTCGTAGGATTTCAGCCAATAAAAGATTATTTTACTTAATACTTCATTTAATATAAATATTTCTAATATTTCTAATTTTTATAAAATTTGAGTTGATGGAGCTAACTTACCTGTAAATTGGATGGATACTGACGATTTGCAAAACAACCCTATTTGAGGATGATGTCATTCCACTAACCTCGAAACATTTAAATTAAAAGAAGTATTAAGCAAAATATTCTTCCATTGGCTGAAGACCTACCTATTAATAATAGAAAGAAAGATTGTCGGATCATTTTTATGACAATCATCCCTAAAAAAAAATTTAATTTTGTAATGTTCTTGAGTTTTTATGATAATAATAATTATAGGAGGTTGGGCGCATATTGAGTCACCTATAACTCGTGTGATGTGACATAGCAGAGTACGCTTTTTTCTAGCCTACGGAAATTAAGAGGAAAGCGCAAATTAATGCAAGTAGCTCGCTTCTATCTCCAGATGCGTGCACATTGGTCCAGAGAGAGTTTCTCGGGCCACACATGCGCGATATTTGCGCCTAGTCTTAGTATCCTATGGAGCTGCCCTATGAGGCGTCGTTAACAATTTGAGATTTCCTAATAATTTCCACTGATTCCAAAAGAGCGTCGCCCCACAAGCGGCAAACGTGTCTCAATTAGCACACTGACTAAGGAATATTTATTAATTTTTGTCTAGATATGCTCTCGAATGGAGAGCCAGAGGAATCAGAGGCAGCCCAAAATAAATTTTGTTGCCGATGTTTCGATTTATTGCTTAAGGAAACAGGTGGTAACAAAATGTATGTTTTCATTTCTCAGGCTATATCCGTGAATCTCATCACCAGCGCCCCAATTATTTATTAACTTTGGTCTTGATAACACAAATTCTATATGTGAAAGAGGAACCAACACTTTATAATTTTTTTTTTTTACTTTCTATCGAAAACAATTTGATCATTTTTTTATTTTTAAAGCTTTTTCTTGATAAAAAAGAACAATAAGAATATATTGTTTAAGAGAATATCTTTATTATTTATCTTTATCTTTTATAATATAATATTATTTTTAAGTTAGCTTTATTTTAGAAAATTTTAAGAAAGCTAAAAGGCTTGTACCTCACAGATCAGACATAAAATCAGCGGTAACTAGTTTAAACATGTCAAACCTGTCTTGTTTCTGAAGGGGTGGAGTGGAACAAGGGTTTTACGAGTTAGTCAATTAAAATTATCATAAGACCTGTTAAATTTTGGAGTTAGTTGGTGTAATCAGATTTCGGTCATCTGGCTCATTGACTCACCCCATCTGTGAGGTGGAAATGCTGGAAATCTTGAGGAAATCCGCTATCAACAAATATACAACCAGATAAAATAAGAGGTTTTATATTTACATCTAGATATTTTGAGACAACTTATAATTATTTTTTAATAAAAAATAATCCTATTTTTAGACAAAGATGATAAAATAAATGGTTGAAACAATAAAATTATTATTCCTTATTGAGTTTAATATATTTTATTATATAAATAATTATTTAATAACTATTAATCCTTAAAAAAAGAAATTTTTTTATATTAAAAATCCAAGAAATAATTTAATAATTTTCTAATAAGATAAAAATAAATAAAATCTTTTTTTAATTATTTCTTGTAAATTCTTAATAAATAAAAATTAATGCGCATATATAATAACATTTGTCTTTTGATCCATTTGAAGCTTCTTATAATTTTATATCTTTTTGAATGATTTATGACTTTAAGATGGATCCACTTACCTAGGCTAATTGTTGAAAAAATTTATTAATTATTATATTGTTATAATTGTCCTTTTTTTCTTTCTTTGTTATATAATTCTTGATTAATAAAAATTTTGTTTTATTAAATAAATTATGTTACACGCTCATTAAAACTATGAGCTTATAAAACTTTTTTGATTAATTATAAAATAAAGGAATAATAAGTTACGACAATTAAATTAAATTGCAACAATGAATAAATTTAAAGTTTTTTCAACAATAGACATAAAGAAAATATTAATTTAAATTAATATTTGGTATAAATAAAAAAGGACTGAGTCTAAATGGCCTTAGATGCCGATAAAGACTTAAAATTAAAAAAAAAATTAATATTAATAACATATAACGAAAAATTAAAAAAAAAAATAGAAAGTTTCTATTATATTATCAAAAATTATTATAACTATTATTTTTTATTTACGATCCAAAACAAAAAACAAAAAACAAAAGGTATAAAAGCCATCCATCAACAATTAGAATAATATATATATAATACGTAACATAACGTAATATGTCAACATTATTTTCAAAATAAACTCAATAGCATCTTTAAAGTATGTTTTTTCTAGCGTAGAAAATAATAGATCCGGCTTTTCATGTTGATGTATAAATATATATATTTTCTTCTATTTATATATATATATATATATATAGAAGAAAATATATATATATAATAGAAGAATATATATATATATATAATAGAAGAAAATAATCGAATTTTTCTTTCCTCTTCATTTCCAATAAAAAAAAGTAATTTTGCTCAAAATTTGGAAAATACTTTTAGTGTAGAAACTCTTTAATAAGATTTAAAAAAATGCACGGCATTTAGAAATCTCTCGAATTAGAAACGTTTTCTAATTCTTATCACTATGCATCTTCCTTTAAACATAAAAATTCTTTTTAAACAAGAAAAAAAAACAGAGAAATTTGTTATATTAAATAATAGGGTTACAAATTAATTTTTTATTAAATTAATTTTAAAGAAATATGAAATTCTTAAAAAAAATTTACTAGGGCTTTCTTTTTAAAGTTGGGTTTGCGAGAAGTTTCAAATATATTTTTTTGTATTTAATATTATTTTAATTTCAATAAGTAAAATGCTAAGAGGGGATACTTTAAATCATATGAGAAGCGCGTAGTTAAAAGTTTTATTGAAATTTGAATAAATAAAATTAATAAAATACATTGAAAACAAAAAAAATATAAAGTTTCTATTATCAAAAATTATCCATTATATTATAAATGATAAACACTTACCTCACCTGAATAATAATAATTTATTTTCATATAATTTTGAAGAATTTCAATTATTTATATTTGCTCGCTCCTTTAGAGTTCAACTAATCAAAAAGAATTAAACTGAAAATAATTATGTACAGTAGAAACTCGATTATCCGGAAACCAGGAGTGGTCTGGATAATAAAATAAATACAAATAAAAAAATCGAAAAAACCAAGGAAAAAGTTTTTTTAAAACATATTTAATAAGATAAAACGTATATAAAAGATATAAAAAGCTCCTAATTTTGAAAAGAAAAGTTGGGTTCCTCGTATACGAATTATTTAAAGAGCCAAATGACTGAGGTCCAGATAATCAAGTTTCTACTGTTCTAACTTGTTCAAAAAAAAAGAATCATAGTTTCAATGTCGTAATTCTTCCTGGCATAATTTTTATAACTTTTAGAGGCAGAGTTAAATTTTGTTAACAAAATTTTTTATTATTTATTTCTTTGACAAAAAGACTTGTTTTAACCGCAGTTTTAAATATCTGTTGCGCTCATCATTAAGATTAAAAAAATGACAATATTAGCCCTGATAATTATAAATTAATTAAAAAATTGTTTAAAAGAAAATGCATAATGATTCTGAAATTCATAAAAGAGAAAGTTTCCAATTGGACAGATAATATAAATACATGTGAATATTATTAGAAGCGAAAAAATTCAAAAAAAAAAAAAAAAAAAAGATATTGTATTTATATAAATTAACAACTAAACTATTAACATATAATAGAAAAATAAATAATTATATTAATCTATTATTAGATAAAATAAAAAAGTTATATTTTTAAAAAATAGTAAATTATTTTTTAAATAATAATAACAATGAATAATAATTTTTTTGGGACAGATCAAATCAAAATATATTAATAAATCGCTATATAAGAAATATATTTTTGAATTTCAGATACAATCCTAGAAACTCGATTAACCGAACTAATTGGGAATAGGGCTCGAACCGATAATCAATACAAATACAAATTTAAAAAACTGCGAATAAAAACTCTTATCTGAATAATTAAGGATCCGGATAATCGAGTTTCCACTGAATACAAATACAAGGTGTCTATAAATTATCTTTAAAATTAAAAAAAATGTAAAAATTAATATATTTAATTGTGCCGTCTGATTTGAAATTTTTTTCCAAAGGTTTTATGATAATTTCATCTCTTTAATTTCTAGTTTCTTGTCTTTAATTGCCACGCAACATGAAAAGCCGCTTCACCCCAGAAGAAGAAAAGCATTGATTGTCGCTGTCAGTCAGCGTCAATCAACAACTTTCGGTTTTTTCTTATTAGATTGTAGAATGTGGTGGGAATTGTATCTACATTCTAGAAGCTGCCTGAATCGATTTTTGATTATTTTCATCTTCGATGCTGTTTGTTCTTCGTCTGACATTTTGTGAGGAGATGATAATGTTCTTTGTTCTTTCCTTAGGCTTAAGATACCTCTGCTCTCTTTAACTTGAAAAAAATATACAGATAAAGTGAAAAGGATATTAAAGAAAATATCGGAGGAGAGATTAATCTTAAATGAATCAACTCCCATGGCTATCTGGCATCATTTCTGAATTCTGGAGGGAACTTTCTCCAAAATTTTATTTATTTATTCTTCTCACATTATTACAACCAGACTCATCTATCTTGAAAAAAATATATATTTTTTTCTACAAATTTGAAGAAGGACACCTTTTGGGGTCTACTCAATGAAGAATGTTAAAGAATAAATGTGAGGTCAGGTTAAATAAAATTGGAAATTTCGAGGCGATCTATTTCATTATTTAATTCAACATCAGCCAGGTTGTTAGTGAGGAATAATTGAGTATAATTGGATGCAACCAATAATGCTGTTAAATTAAATCGATCGCGTCTACCATAAATTTGCAATTTGCAAAACCTTTTTTCCATCCAAAAAAATAAATTAAATATATTGTAAAGATAATCTACGTATAAATTGTTATCTAATAACAATGACAACAAGGATCAGGCACCCAGATAAGAAGTCTACAAATACTTCTACTCATTGGCTCTATTGGATTTGTCGCCCGACCCCCCCTCAACAATACATCGCATGCAACTCTGTCCACTGCTCATGCGTAACGTTATCAGATCATTCCATCCGCGATGTTCCCAACGAATGGAGGATTGGTATTGGAGTTTGTCCAATCCTGTGGGGCGCGAACCACGTGCCTAACTCACAGTAGACGGCGTGACTTAATCACACTGATGAGTGGTGACTTGGTTATTTGGCTTCTCAGTTCTTCCTAAGTCTGAAGAGTCCCCTTGATTTGTCGAAGACATCACCCAGGATCATCCGCAGGACTTTGCTCTCGAATATTAAAAGCCTTTCTTGTTCTCCTCTGTTTAAGCTCCAGACTTTGCAGCCATAGACCACTATAGGGCGTATGATGTTCTTTAGCACCTCTTGATAGAAATCGGGTTCTTAGAACCCAAAAAGATCCCTGTCGCCCCACCGTAATCTTGCCATAATTTCTTCTCCGATGTTGTAGAAGTTCATTAGGGTTTCGAGATATTTAAAGCTATTAACTTTTTTAAACAGGTGACCCATCAGCTCGAGATCTTCGTTGTTGGATCTCCTTCAGGCTATGGCAAAATATTGTCTTGTTAACCCCGCTAGGTGTAAAATGGTAAGCAGAGGTCCACAAAGTCCCCGTACCTCCTCACTCGACTCTCCTGTCTGCATAGCCCAGGACTTTTATCCGTCCTCCTAAGCAAATACCACATCCTGTGGTACCATACTTCGAACGACTGTCTCCCTAATGAATAAGAGGGGTGATAGCGCATTCCCCTGCCTGAGGCCGATATCCACCTCGAAAGTATCTTAGGAATGGTAATCCGGGAGCGCTATCCCCTAAATCACATCTCTCTCAGTCTTAGGAGTTTTCGTGAAAGACAAAAATCATTCATGATGTTAAATAAGCTCTGTGGCTGTCATAGGTCTTGTGGAAATCGGATGTTTTGTTCACATCTCTTTTTTGTAAATTGTCTGAGGGGGTGAATATCTGGTCTGTTGTACTGCGGTTTCTTCGAAAGACACATTGGTAATCGCCCAGTATTTCTTCCGTCTGGGTGACAATTACATCAGGAGAACACCTTATTTACTGTGTTGATAAGGGCTATCCCTCTGCAGTTGCACATTCCTTCCGTTCGCCTTTGTGAATTGGAACACTCACCGTCTCTTTCCATTCAACCGGCATTTTTTCTCTTTCCTATCATGAAGCAGATCATGCCATTGCTCGACTTAGGGCAGGGGTGAGCTTTCTTCAGTTTCAACAGAGGCGAGTCGTATGCGACCCACCGAGCCATTCGATAGCAAGCCTAATGAGTACACTTCAGTCAATTAAAAAACCATCTCAAGGGTCTAATTGTTTTTTAATTAACCTTAAATAAAATTGCAAAATAAAAATCAAATGCGTATTTGATGAGAAGCCCTCAAAATCTATTAGTAACTATCTTGTTAAAATTTCCTTCATGTTTTTATTGAAATTTTCTGTTGATTTTTGGGTTCCTCCTCCTGAATACACCACTGCTGAAATATATTTGTCCTCTATGAAGATAAGTAAAACCTTGTCAAAAGAAATGAACTTTTTTAGTCCATTCTGTCATGGAGTTGAGTCCTTAGATTGTGGGTTCGGTTCAAAAAAATTGAACAAAGCAAACTTTTTTTTATAAAAATTTTTTGATTTGTCCCAGAACAAACATGATTCCTTAATATTTATGTGATCTAATCAAATAAATAATCAATGGCTTAGAAAAAAAAAACGCGATTGGAGTTTAGAGCCTTAAAATAATATATTAATAAATAAGATACAACCAGGACCAGTTATACATATAAATAGAGAATTTTTGAAATAAGACTTTTTTAGTTTCTGGTTCTGATCGATTCTATCGAAAAAAAAGTCAAATGGCGAAAAATGGATTTTTTTATTATTAAAAAAATAAATAAATAAATAAATTCCCATCAAGTTTATATTTTTTATGAAAATACATAAATTAACTTGATAGGGGATAAGAAAAAAAATATTTTTTTACTCAAATTCGTTATTTGACGTTTCTTCAACGATAGAGAGAGAGAAAAATAAAATTCAAATTTAACCTTGTAAATAATAATAATATTCATATAATAATACTACTAATAATAAATAGACTACTTATTTAGTCTCTATAAAAAAAGGAAAAATGTATGTCTTAAAAAAAATGTTGCTTCATTTGTGATATAAAATAATAAATATTATGCCATATATAATAATAATTATAATAATATTAATCCCTTTATTCCTGTTATTTTTCTTGTTTCTTTATTATTATTTTGTTAATTTTAGAAGCTCAAATAAAAGAAAAATAAATCTATCTATCTATAAATATGCATTTTTTTTGGTCTGCTCTCCTCACATTCCTACTTCGAGTCGTTCCTCCTACCGTGGTGACAACAGGTGGCCTACCGTGGTATGACTTGAGCATTCTGACAGTTTTTTTAAACACGATTAAGGCCCTGTCTCTTGGTGTAGAGCTAGACTTACTAAAGGACTGTGGCTCGTTCCCCATCCTAGGCAACATAAATTCATTAAAATTATATACATTGACTACCAATTGTTTGAAATAAATTAGGACGGAGTCTAAATGGCCTCAGATACCGAAAAAACTTAAAAAAATAAACAAACAAGAATTAAGAATTTTTAAAATATATATATATATAAATTAGAACAAGTTGATCGGGCTAAGCTGAGCTCTCAACTTTTACGATCATTTATGAACAAATAATGGCATAAGATAAAAATGGCCAGAGGATTTTACCGAACTGTCCCACATTTGAACTTTGTCCCGTATTGAAAAACGTTCCGTAAAGTGTCCGGCATTTATGATGTGTACTTTTAAAAAAAATTTCCAATATTAAAATATTGAAAATGTTAAATTTTTTACGTTTTCATAAATATTAAAAAAAAAAGTAATTTTTTTGTATAAAATTTCCCCCCTAAAGATCTCTTTTGTTTAACCATTTGTTATTTTGTCTTAAAGATAAAAAAAACATAAATCTAAAATTAAGAGGGGCAGCAGGGGAAGATAAACTTTGTATTAATAGGCACAGAGCCGTAGCCAAGGGGAATTTGGGGTTCAAACACTCCCGAAATCTCCAAAAAAAAAAAAAGAATGCATTGCTTAAATAAAAATATAATAGAGGTAAATAAAATTTGAAACGCTTTTCTATTAGAAATGATAAAAAAAATATTTATTTTTATTCTTTAGAATTTATTTTAGACTAGGGTTACAAATTACCAAGATTTTCATAATTTTTTAAATTATTATTTAATGATTCATAAATTATTTTTTAGAACCCACTCGAAATAATTTTTTGACAATGACCCTGAATAGACACATACTATTTTCAAATCTCCCTTATTTTTATATATTGGATATTTAAATGCCGATTTTTTCTACCGGGAAAATTTCACTAGTTGCTATTAATGTTCACAGATGGCACTAGGTGTTTATTTGAGTGTGAAGCCAACAATTGAAGTGCTGAGTTAATTATATTGTGAGTAAATTTTCGTTACGGAGCCAACAGCCATTTATTGTGACAAATATAATTTAATTTATATTTTTCAAGACAAATACAACCTTATGTTAGAGCAGAAATTAGTTATTTTGTCAACTGTTTG
This sequence comes from Anisolabis maritima, assembly GCA_010014785.2. NCBI lineage: Eukaryota > Metazoa > Arthropoda > Insecta > Dermaptera > Anisolabididae > Anisolabis > Anisolabis maritima. Next base: position 12,434 of record JAAAKE020124892.1, read on the forward strand.
TTTGAGAGAGGTTCAATCAGCAAGATATTGTGCAAGAAAGATGGTTGTCGATATACGGTAGGTACATAGATGAATTTATAATCGATGCTTCGGGCGGAATCAAATAAGTTTGTTATTTTAAAATCTATTGGTATTTTTTTCTCGATCAGATAGGTGGCTGTCCGCAGATTCGAAATGTCTGAAAAGAGAGTAAGTCAGCCAGTAGTCTCAAAATAAAACTCCCAAAATGTAAAACGTTTCAGTTTTAATTTAGTAATTAATAAAGGAGGGATCCCAGAAGCTAAAGACTTCCTCTCGATGGATGACCGTCATGGACTTAAAACTATTTCTCTCTCTCTCTCTCTCTATATATATATATATATTAATATATAAGCTTCCCTATGATTTTTGAATTGTTATACAAGTGACCATTATTTATCTCCTTTGAAAAATCAATCATGACTCATGGTTTTAGATCTTTCTAGATCGGACCATAAATGCTCTCTTCATTTACACTGACAGCGAACTTTTTCAATGTTCAATTTAAAATATTTTGCTCTGAAGCAGGGGACATCTTTTTTGCTTTGATTACAAAATGAGAGAGCAACTTGCTAAACACCTATTAATTAATTAATCTATAATTCAAATAATATTAAAATATGACCTCATTTTAAACTTGTGGGGATGTGTGTGGCAACCATGAGCTAAGAACGGCATCATCCTCTATATGGTTTTTTCTTTTTCGTCAGGTCGTCTGTTGAACTGGTCTATTCTCTTTCTAAATTAAATTCAATTAGACTAAAGAAGATTGAAATATGAGATTCAAAATAATTTATTTTTATTAATATTTAATTTTAAATATAAAAATAAGATACCAGTGCTTGATTTTTAGTTGCCCTCTAACATAAAAGCCGAGCGGTCGCTCGGTCCTTTAATCTATTTATCTAAATTTCTTTCTTTATTGATTATTTTTATTTTTTTGTAATTTGATATAAATTTATATATAGACATCATGTTTAATTATTGTACATTTTTATTCAATTATTTTATCTATTAATAATTAGTTTAATTAAAAATTCTAGAAGAGCAAGCTTTGTTCTTTACTCTGTTTCCAGAGCCACTTGAATCATTTGTTTTGTTTTGAAAAACACCCACTTGCAATGTTATGATTTTGACACCTGTGAATATTTATTGACCCACCTCTTGATCAATTACTTTAAGAAAAATCCTATGAAACCTCGACAGATCGATTTGCCAGCCCAAAACCTCCATATTAAGTGAATTTTAAAAAAATCCTGTGCCTTTTTCGAACCCAAAAAACATATATATATTTATCAATCGCTCCAACTCAGAATAACTCTTTCACTGAGAAGGTGCATAGTCCAAATAGTAAAAGTCGTAATTCATGTTTTGTAGACATTGCATTGATGTCTAAAAAGTGAAATGAGAAAATATCTGGTTTCTCCAAGCTTCTGTTAAGCGTTACTACAATCTTATCAAAGATTATTTTTTAAAAGTAGATAGATTTGATTCTAGGGGTAAAAATAAAATTTTTGATAAATTCTTTTTTTTTATTCAGATAAAAACAATATGTACATTTTTTTTATTAAATAATAAAAGGATTTTTTTTTTTTGAGTAAAGAAAAATCAATCAGCCAAAGGCTTTTATAAAATAGAATAAAATAAAAATAAAACCCATCTAATTATTTAGATAGGAAATGGAAGTGATATTATTTATGACTCGATATACACTCAAAAAATTTATTTATTTTTTCTTCATAGAGAATATAAAATAAAATAATATAGGATGGTCAAAAAAAAAAAAAAAAAAAAAAAAAAAAGTTTTAAGTTTTTAAATTAGTAAAATATATTTGTATAATGTTTTAAGGACGCTTGTATCTCGGCGCCTAGATTGACGCGCGTGTTAAAACTACATTGATCGTCTGCTTGTTTGTTCCAAAAACATTGATTTTGCCTGAAAACATATTTCGCTTCCTTATTTTTCAAATGATATCAATAATATTAATTTAATAAAATGGGATGAGGAACCTTCCTTGAAGAATAATAACCATAAGCATTCCCCCTCCGCCAACTAGAAAATATAAAACATATATATTCACAAAGATCAAAAACAACTTTATTTGATAGCAATATTTTACATTTTACACAAAATATCAACTCGTTTTTTTAAGTCTTTTTAGGCATTTGAGGCCATTTAGACTTCCTCCTTATTTATTTATATGAAAATAATTTTTGATAATTAATTTTTTTATTTATTTGTTTATAGTCCTTCGGTTTCTAAGACCATATGGACTTCTATTTACATATGTATATGATATATATTATATTATTTACATATGTATAATTTTTCTAAGTCTCGCGCTCCCACCTCGTGACCAAGAGGTTAGAGATATTGACAATGTCCGTGTGATGACATTCGAAGCCATACGGGTTCACATTCCAGGCAAGCCGATGGAAATTTATTTAAATCATTTGGTTACCATCCAATTGTTATAAATAAATATGCTTAGCCAAGCAGTGACAAAGTTGTTTGGATAATTCTTTTTTTTTTTATTGGAAGAGAACGGTTTTTT